>JAABKK020060332.1:14879-30418 GCA_011634745.2 Catotricha subobsoleta
AAAAAAAGTTATCGAGTAAAGTTTAACCAGAGACATAGGACTCAGGTGTAAAAGTTCCACTCTTTTTTTATGCACATTAAAATATTGAATGGATTATTAGCCAGCCCTATATGCATTCCATTTGCGCTTGAATTCCAATTTTTTTTTATTCGAGTTAATAAGGTTCATAGTGCTGAAACCTGTAAACCGTAAACTTTGTACTTTGTTGTGATTTTAATTCAATCTAAATGGCTGGGTATCAGCAATTAACCATAAAAATATTATTTTCATTAAATATGGAATTGCAGTAAAATGCGGTAAAAACAAGAATTTTAGTTGTACCTTATCAGGTATATAAAGGCGAACATTTTCACAGTTTATTTAACTTTCGAAAAAAACTTTTTTACAGGATAGAATTTTTTTTTGTGAGTTTTTCAATTTATACACAAACGTATATTAAGATATATATGTATTATAATATATTAAAAAGAACTTTTTGGGCTACATAACCTGATGCAGATTGATTTTATGTAAAAAGAAAGTAAGAAAGTTAAAAAAAAAAAAAAGCAAATAAAAAAAAAATCTTTTTAGAACTGTGACTACACTAAATTGAAAAGTTTTTCATTATATTTTTACCGTCGGCAGGTATACCAGCAGTCAATTTTATGTTGGACTATTAAAAAAAAATTAGTTGTAGATTTTCGGTAGGTGCTTTTAAAAATAATATAAAAAAAAACAATTCGACTCATAAAAAAACAGAAACAAAATATTATTGGTTACCGTTTTCGTATATATCGTATTCAATATTGAATAGAAGGTAAATTGGTTTTTCCGGAGTTGACATAACCGAACAGAATATAAATATTACAAAGTTAACAAAATTATAAGCTCCTGAGAATTAAGCTTTTATTGAAGCAACATTATATTTTTTTTTCGTCTACTTCCTTCACAAATATCAATAAAATATTGCATTAATGTGCTTGTGGGAAATACGGTTCAATTTTTACAATATATATTTATATATATATATATTTCTAACAAATTTTCGGGTTTTCATATCGAATATGTGTACTTTATTTATGACTTTATCAATTTAAAAATTTATGAAGCAGAAAATTGAAACTATATCGCTTCAGAAAATTTGTCAAGAGCAAAAATAAAATAGAACTGCGTTAGAAAAATTATTGTATTTTCTTATTATTATATTCTTTCTTTTTTTTTTTTTTTTAACTTTCGATATAGAAAAGATTCAAGAAATAATATTCTATATGCCTTGTTGTATGTACATTTATTTATATGTGACCAAGATTGAGGTGGTGTTGCGGTGAGAAAATACAATGACCCCCTGCCAAACCATAAACCAAACCAATATAGTCCAATGTGAGCGATACAATAAAATAGAAAATATATTATAAAGCATAATAAATTGAATCAATAAACCATGGTAAACGAATAAAACCAATATATTTTATGTGTCACCATAATAAATTCTCATATATTTTCTGTTGTAACATCGTACCTATAACAAATGTGTTATCCGATATATGGATATGTTAGGATCAAAATCAGAATCCAGAAATAATTTGATCAGATCAAAGGAACGACGGAAGTTGTAAATATGGACAAAAAAAAAAATTATTTCATTGAATGCAAGACATAATTTTAGTTAATTTTTGGGAAATCCAATAAATTTATAAATAGTTTATGTAGAAAATAGTCACAAGGGATATTGATTTGTTTTCTGTTGATAAAGAACATGGATTTGTTTATCTAGTATACATATAGTCTAAACAATTCGTATTTTGAGCCTGATCAACATAATACCAAATCATCATCATCATAGCTCTAATATAAAATAAACAAAAGGACGAATGAGCTTAATGTAATAATTATAATAAAATGATAAATAAATAAATAAATAAATAAAAAAATATCTTTTAGAAATACATTTGAATTTATGTAATAACAAATAATATCCAAACAATGAACAAAAATATTATTAATATTCTTATCAATATAAGTCTGTCTATATGTCAAGGATTTGTATCGTTTTAGTGCCCAAAAACCTTTTGTCATTTGGTTTAATGACCGAATCTTTTGTCTAATATTATCATTATGTTTATGAGGCGATGTTGGTATATGATTCTTCAATAATAGTTTAGTTAAGCACAGAAAATACAAATTAATAAGTACTGGTCGATTAATTCGTGCACAAAATGTTACAGGAAATTGTCTTAACTTAATTGAAAACGAGCATACACAAAAAACTTAGTGATAAGAAAACTCGACTGAATAGCTATAACACTGGATACTTACAAAGGTAAATATAAAAGAAAATATTCAATATTGATTTCGATTCCCATGTTTAACAGAAACTGTGTTGTAAAAAGTATCGATGTTCCTTTTACAATAAAAAAAAAAAAAATTTAAGCAAATACATCTAAATACGAAGATATTATTTTTATATTAAATAGTCATCGTAAAATGTCATGGTATGTCTGTTCAAACATTTATTCGATGTTATGAAAAAAATAATGCGAGGGAATTTTTATTTCATCTAATTTTTTTTTTTTTCTTTATCAAACATATAATGTCTGAATAAAGAAATCCATTTGTGTTAGTTTTTAAAGAAAATCATAAAAATGGTAAAAAAGGAAAATATTTATTATTCTTCTTCTTTTTAATACTTACCGTTACGATTCTCACTATCAGCTGGTTTCATTTGAATTGGATGATGCATCTGAAAAGAAAATGATTTATTCTTTATATAACATTTTTCATCTTTTTTTTTTATTATTTTTATTATTATGTGAAATGAAGTGTCGTTAGTTTATTATCTATTCGTGAAGTTTTGATTTTAATGTAACCATTAATAATTTACGAGCTCTTCTAAACTGTTCGCAAAAAAAATTAAAAAACAAAAAAAACAACAAAAAAACAGCAGATATTTAAATACTCGAATCATGCTTATGTTTAAGTATTATCGATTTTTTACCATTTTTAATTAGATTTATTGCTTGGTTGATTTTTATTTTGCGGTTTTTTTTTTCTCTTTTTTTTAATTAAATATCAGTTTTGGTTGAAAAAGTAATATTTTATCTATACCATAAATCATATTGCTATAGTGAATATATAAAGATATATCAAATCCATCACTCGCGCAACAGTTCACCTGTGCTCACATAATATTAATTGGTTATCAACGAAAATTCAATATGTTTAAATATGATTTTCGTAACAGCGGATTTCATGCGTTTATTATTAGTTTTTCATATTTTTTTTTTTTTTTTTTGGAAAATTCAAATATATCAACAGCTGTTTAAATTATAATATGGAAAATGTTTATCGTATATATAAATAAATGATTGATGATGACATATTCCCTGACATTAATCATAAAAATATTAATATATATAATTATATATAGATTATTTAAAAAAAAAAATAAAAAATATGCAATAGTTTTGGTGTCAATAAACGAATAACAGGTGCACTTTTCTTGTAATATCCTATTATATCCCTTATCATTATCAATTTTTGTTTGTTACTTTATTTAAGTGATAATGGTATGAATAATAACTTAATAAGCATAAGGCAAGGGTAGTGGTTCGTTTTATTTTTTGATATGATATTTGTCTATTATCGAAACATGTCGTTTTTTTTTTTTTTGCGTTAATCCGTCAAACGTTATCGAGAAATAAGTTAATTTTTTGGTTGACGAAATAATTTTTTTGACATTTTAGAAATGAATTTGATTTATAGCTAAAAAATTTGTTTATAAAAATAAAAAAAAAGAGAACAAAAACAAAAAAAAAACTGTATAATTTGAGAAGCATCAAAAATTCACATACGAGAATAAATAATAAATTCAAAATGAAAATATAAACTTAAATTTGAAATTGCAAAACTTTTATGATGGATGAGTTAGAAATAGAATGGATATTATTATCTATCATATTCATATATTATATTAAACCAATTCTCCAAAGTGTATATAGAAATAAATTTCATTTTATGAACACATTTATACACATCACCAGTAAAATTTATATTCTACAAATGATGGATGTGTATTTAACTTTCCTTTTAAATTTAATTGAATTTTGATTTGATGTGCCTATTAGTGATGACTTATATATGTGAGAATAATATTTGTCAACAAAAAAAAAAAAGAAGAGAAAAGTAAAGTAAATAAAACGAATACGGCTAAAATAATTTAAAGTTTGGACTTTATTTTTCTATCATTTTTTTTTTTTTGCCATATACCGTCGCGACAACCATTTATTCAATAGCTTTATTATACTTTTAACGTAAATTTATCTTTTTTGTAAAAAAAAAAAACAAAAAAAAAGAAGATTCAAATATTTTTCTCTATTTGAAAATATAATTAAAGCAACCAAACTTTTTGTCTGGGGTTTATTTGAACACGTCAATCACTCATTTATTAAGGATTTTGGTAAATAATAATACGAAACCAAACACTTTTAAATAATAAATAAGTAGAAAGAAAACATTTATAAATATACAATGCAAATATATCAAATAACGACACGTAACATAGTTTTTTTTTTTTTTTTTGCATGACTTGTTCAACGCACAAACAATAAAAAAAAAAATTATAATAATAATAAATAATAAGAGCAATATTTTCATTAAACATATGTAACAAAAAAAAAAAAAAACCTCGACAAAACATTTAACAATAATATTGCCTCCTCTGCCGTTGGTGATGAAACATATAGTTTTTCTCTTTTATTTATCGTATATTTGTACTTATACCTCAGCCTCAGAGCCTCGAGGCCATTTATAGTGAATGGAAATAAAAAAAAAAGCCAAACACTTTTCTTTTTTTCGTTTTGGTTTTCCTCTCATTTTTTGGTATTTGTGTTTTGTTTTGATATGAATATAGGATTTATATTTATATGGAAAATACTTACCCCAACAAGTGTTTTTACATTGTGCAGTGCATCTTGTGCTTTAAGGGCAGCCTTTCGTGTGAAGAACGTCACAAAACAGCACCCTAAAAAAACAGAAAAAGCACCATAAAGGCTGTACATATACAAAAACAGATACAACAAACTGAATAGAAATAATAATAATAATAAAAAAATATAAAAAATAACGTATAATAATAATAGTTCGTTCGTAATGTACAAGTAATCATACGGCAGGTTACCATATACCTAAAATACATAATATGTATTAAAAACAATAGGCACACGATATATAAATACAAAAAATGTTTTTGTTGCTGTTGCTTTTGGTATTTTTATTTATTTATTTATTCTTTTCTTTTCTTCTTTTTTTTTTTCATAAAATAGAAAATTTCTTTTGTACATATAAATGACAAAACAAAAATGAAAATATGAAAAATAAAATTAAAAAAAAAAAAAAAACATATACTCATATTTACAAATACAAAAAACGATGCACGATAATCTCACGTATTCATATATTTCTGTACAGTGTTATCATAGCAGCAGCTGACTGAATGGATATGCAGCATTTTAAATAATAAAGAATAAAAAACACTATTTTTTTTTCTTTTGTTCTTGTTTACATGTAATGCATGTTGGTATTCAATGTACTGTGTTTTGTTGTTGAGTGTGTATCTGGGTTGCATCAATTTAAACTAAAGTCGTGTGTGGTATTACAAACGAAACAATGGATATCAACTATTCGTTTGTCTAAACTATCACAAATTTTATCTTCAAAGTCAAAGGTAAAACCACAATAAACATGAGTATGTCTAGCTAGTCATATCCTGTTTACTTTCAAATATTGTTGTGAATATATTTTTGGTTTGTTGACAATTTCAATTACAGTGATTAGAATTCGTAGTATGATTAAGTTAATTGAGTATAATAATTATTGAACGGCTTTTTATGATTTAATTTCTGAATATGCTTTTATAATGCTAAGCTAATTCTGAATATTACCATGATGTTCGATTCGATTTAATTCAATATTCCTTGAACAAGAATAATCCTAACGCATTTTCTTATTGGAACTTTGTTCCAATTATTATTTGTTTGCATAATGCATAATTAAGTGTTCGACGATTTTGCTCTGTCATTTTATTACAATATTTATCTGTGGAACATTCTTTTAGCATACACAGTTTATTTAAAAGTAAAACAAAGGCGAAACTTTTAAACGAAAAAGCGGAAAAAGGCTTTCATAAAAATGTCGAAGCCAATAGAAAATCAGGACGAAAGTTTTGAAATCTTGCTACGTTGTGATTAGTAACTATTCAATGAAAGGAAATGAAACTTTTAAATTTTTTAAATTTCATGAAATTTTTGTATTCTGACCGTAATTCAACAAAAATGAAAACAATAACGAATAACAATAAATATATTTATTTTAAATTATTGTTGGCTCTCAGTTTTATTGTACGCCGCACCTAAATTGAAAACACATGTATACGCCGCGCTGCGAGTTAAATAAATGTTAAATCGTTTTAATCTATAGCGCCGGTGTATAAGTACGAAGTGAACGTAACAGATTACAATAAAATTGCTTTATGTTATGTTTCGCATTAAATGCATTGTTCAAAAACTTACGAAGATAGTGATTTTTCCTAGAGTATTTTATTTTTTATTTTACAAAAGTTTTTCTATAGCCACAGATGAAAAAAAAAATAAAGTTAACATTTTAATTTGTTTTGTTCTGCAATGGGAAGTAGAAAACTTAAATGTTTTCATTTGAATTCGTTTGTTGGTGTTGTGTTTTTGTTCTGAAACACTACTTGTTCTAATTATTTATTTAATAAAAAAAAATAACAAAAGAAAAGCAATTTGACCACGTAAAATACCGTCTCAATAAAACCCAGGAGTTTAAAAAACTAAAATTAAAAAGAATGTCATTAATTCAAATTAAAAAAAAAATTCAAAATAGTAAATCATAATTTAATGAAAACAAATTAAAAATAATTCATGAAAATAAATCAATTGAAAAAGTTTTAAATGACATTCAATTAGAAGTTATATTTAAATCATGAGTTTGAAATAATATTGCAACAGACACATTGGCAGAAATATTAAAGTAAATCTGCATACATGAAATATATATTTTTATAAAATTAATGATTCCTCTTACAAATTTAATATAAAATCAAATTTTAACATTACGTAAAATAATTCAAACGAATAAACGAATAAAAGCAAAAGCTTGTTCTGTTGTATTGAATTAGAAATAAAAAAAAAATACAGCAAAAAAAATTTTTTTTTTGTCGAATATCAATTCACATTAAAATAAGATGGAAAACAGATTTAAAAATCAGAAATAACGAAAAAATAATTGTGTTGCTTTGCATAAAAAAAAGAGAGAAAATAAAAAATTATAAATTAATTTCGAACAAACAAAATATATTTTAATGAAGTTATTCGTCAAACAAACAGCTGAAAAACGCTTATATATTTTATTAAGTGTATTTTAAGTATGTTTACATTATTATTTTCCTTTTCTTTATCATTTTGTATTCCCCCTCAAGAATATATATTAATACACATATTCGGGATTGTATAATAATGCTTACAGCTACATATAAATACAAAAATAGGAGATATAACACTAAAGTTTTCTTCTTCAATTTTTTTTTTTTTTTTTTTTCGTTTTTTCTTTCGCTTTATTTTTTTTTCTATTACTTCGTTTATAAATACGAAATGTATCTATCGAATATACAAAAACTTTGTCTTCATTTTCTATATAAGCTTAGTTTCCCTATACAAGTATGGTGTTCAGAACATAAGTAGAAGTATATTATATTTCCTGGCTGTCGGTTACATCAATCATATTTATACTTTTATTTGGTGTGTAAATACCCCTACAGGTAACAATCTCTGTTAAAGTAATAAGGATGATGTCTATTTCATTCTTGTGTAAAATATTCGCATGAATAGATTTGAACATAAGTTTAATTCTATTATTGGTACATAATATTACAAAAGACCGGAAAAATGGAAACATTGCAATTATATGAAAATTGGATATAAATAGATATGTCGAACTGGAATGGATTTTGTATTGGCCTGTCAATAAAATTGAATAGTTAAGAAGTGAATAGAAATAATTTAACGGTTAATAATTGGGAAGATAATGTTTAATTGGATTTTCAGTGAATTTGGACAGTTAAGAATTGATTTGAAATACAATTTATTTTAACCGAAACGTGACAACAATGAAAACTATTGTTAAAGTTTATCTACTACATATTCTTTGCTATTGTTATTTATTAAAAAGCAAAAGTCTTTATAAATTAATGCAACTAGTGCTACTGAAGCAACGAAATTAAAAGTAATAAGTATTTGAAATTATGATATTTTTACAATAGTTTCAGTTTCAATTTCAAGCTACAAAGTAACATATCAAAGACTAATTAATAATTTTCTTTTATCAGTTTTATTTTACCTATAACATATTTTTTTCTCTTTATTAATTATAAGAAGATGGTCTTTATAATAATAGCAGACTTCAATACAAAATTATTTTTGAATTACTTTTTCTTTATTTTAGTTTTTTTTTTTTTTTTAATATACCAAATACCACCTACTACTTCCATACAATCTGTACATTATTATTTTGTACAACATAAGAAAAATGTTTACGATAGATACCTACATAAGAACAACAACTATGTAATTTCTATAAAAGCGCAACAACAACATTTTCCAGTAGAGAAAATATTTCATTAAAATGGGAAAATATTTTTGCTTTACTCCCCGCCCTGCATATTTTTCCCATACAACAAGAGCAAAAATAAAAACAGACACACACACATTGTGTACGCTTTACGATTTCTTTCCCCCATTTCATTACTTAAATTTTCTTGACAACCTCTCTATAATAGCACTTAAATAATATAGAAAATCTAAAATAATGTGCAATTTGAAAATAAGGAAAAAAAAAAAAAACAAGAATTTCCTTTTCTTGTATCGTATCGCGTATGTGTGCGTTTTATTTTTTGTATTTAATATTTTCATAAATAAAATAGGGCAAATGTGCCCTTTTTGATAATAATAATTGATATGAATAAAAGTTTGCATAGAATAGTATAATAACAGCAGACACACAACCATTGAAAAAATTGTTAATCGATATAATAAGTTAGTAAATAATGTAGTTGAAAATGTCATTTATATTTTCATTTTATAAGTAGGTACTGTGATGTCTTTCAAACTAAAAAAAAAAAAAAATATATATATATATAAGAACAGAAACCCCGTTTATTTAATTTTTAATGTTAGGATTTATCAAAAATATCATTTTTGGTGGAATGGTAAAATGGTCGGGTTGGCATTATTATTATAATAAATACGGGCGCACAAACGACGACAACAACGATGAAGACTATAAGGACATTGTGCAAGGTTTGCAATTTAAATACTTAATGGATGAAATGAAGGAGAATGTAATACACGAAATTATGTAATTATGAGCCATCATCGCGTTGTTGTTTTTCATTTATACTTTTCTACAGCTTTACCCATTTACACACAGACACAGCTATATAGAACATTTAGAAAGATTAAAATTTACCTTTTTCGCAAGTTTGCATTTTGTTGGTAATCGCGTAACGCGATGCGAAAAAGGATATTTTTTATTATTATTATTTTTTATGATTATATGCTTTCCAAAACGGATATTATGTTTGTACATTATTAAAATTTTATCTAAATTAAAGTTGAAAGCGAACAAAAATTGCGCAAATGATATATTAATATATATATATATATATATATTTTTTCCGGTTTGTTTTCATATTTCTTATCTGCTTTTTGTCTTCCCAAACTAATGATAATTTAATATTTCTGTTTTATATACAAAATTAAAAAAAAAAAAATAAAAAAAAATAGAAGATAGAACAAAGGCAATACGAAATGTCACTCACCTTTACTAACTCCTGTAACTTTGTCTCTTAACACATTTATTGAATGTACACGACCAAATTCTTCGAACATTTCACGCAATTGATCTTCGTCCATTGACTTTGGCACTTGGCCAACGAACATTTTGATGTAATCAGGATCGGGTTGCTCACCAGAAGTGCATATTGTTTCCGTAGAACTACTCAGATTGTTATTATTTAAAATATTATTATTATTATTCATAATGTTTCCATTTGTTAAATTGCTTAAAGAATTTATCCCACTGAAAATTGAAAAGAGAAAAATACATTAGATTTATTTATATTTTTTTATTTTATTTTTTTTTTTGTAATAAATTATTAAATAAAAAATAATGAAAAAAATAAATTATTGGTTTCGTAAATTTTTTTTTTGCACTATTTTCCTTACAAAAATGAAGTTGTGTACCAATTTTATTGGAATAGCTTGTTTTTTTTTTATGTTTTTTTAACAAATTACCATTTTTAAAAATGTATAGCATTTATAATTCAAAATTATTGATTTGTGTTGAAAATGTCTTAAAATAAATCCCCTTTCACATTATATTAAATCGTCGTAATTTTCTTTTTTCTCTCTGTCCTTCAATAACTGTTTTCAATTATAAATTTTTAATGCATAACGACTAAGTAGTTATTCAATAAATAATTTTTTTAATTTTATATATACACTTTTTTTTCTCGTTTTCGTATTTTAATAAGTAGTTGGAAAATGTTTCAAACGTTTATTTATTTAGTATATTATATTTTGTTTTCAATTTCGTTTCTATTTACTTTATTCGATGATTGTTTATTTATATATTTTGTTTGTATTTGATACCCAAACGACCAACCAATACTCTTCCTGTTTATTTGCACCTCTGCGCCGTAATAATATCAAATTCTGATGTTTAATATGTACATTTTATTATTTACCATCAGTTATTTTATTCAATAATCGAAAATGTCATCAAAAACCGATTAAAATTTTGCATCAGGCTCAAAATTATAAAAAATAAATAAAATATATTAGAAATGATATTAATATGCAATTATTGACTTAACCCCCCTGTTGACTGAGTACACGAATAGAATCATTAATAAAATGTGGACTTTTAATACAAAAAAGCAAACAAACGAATACATAATTAAGTTTTTATTGATGATGCTTCAATTATTTGAAGAAATTATTTTGACCAACATTTCGTATACATATTCGTCAAATTTCATTATACTTGGAATTTAAATTTTAACTTTTGACAAGAAAATTTATCGCGATTTTTAATTGTTGATAAAATTTGATGGATAATAAGTTAATTGGGTCTGGATTAACAAAAAAGAAATTTACTTTTCGCATCATAAATTTTCTTAATCGTAATTTACAAGAAATTTAACCCCATTTTCAGTTCGTTTTTTTGTTTTTTTTTTTCTCAAGAGAGTTAAAGTAAAATTTACGATTGGGTTGGGCTTGGGTTTGGCAAAATTTTCATTTTATTATATTTAATTTTTAAATATTTTTATTCTCGGCATTTTCCGGTTTGTCAAATGCATTTTTAATGCAAATTTTTTTTTTTGTTTCATTGTATTTATATTCCCAAAAATAATTGGATATTTTAAGCAAATTTTTGCATTTTATGTTTTTTTTTTTAAATTTTAATTTTATATTTTTTTGTATTTTGATAAAATTGTTCAAATTTTGAATAATAAATAATTTATTATTCGTGCGGTAATAATTTTTTTGTTACGTTCTTTTGTTTCAAAATAAAAGGCAATAAATTATTATTACATAAAATATGTTTATTGTTTAAGCTTAACATTATCAACGTTTCTATTTTATATACCGTAAAAACTCATAAAATTAAAGAGGATTTAAAATGTAATCCCATGCGCGACCCATTTGGATTTAAGAAGAATAAAATAATACTATTACCCTTTTGTGTATTTCGGGTCTTATTACATCACATAAAGATATTATGTTACGACTCCAAAATCATCTGATTATAATTTATTTATTCAATGTGAAACAATTTTATTTAAAAAAAGATTTTCTTTCTATTTTTGTTTTTTTTTTTTTGCCTTTTTTTTAGATATATTTAGGAAAACAGAGTTTTGTTATTTTTAAATTTTGAGTTAAAATGGATTAATTTTTGCCAAAAAGAACCACAAATCTAAACACAAAAAAAAATTGAATAAAACAACAATACTTTCCCTTGATTTTCACCTTGATGCTTTATTTGATGTGAATATAAACATCAAAATCCGATTTAACGCAAGTTGACACATCGTTTTTAAAAAGAAATAATGTAAACCAAATTAAAATATCGTTTTTTTTTTATCCCAAATAAAATAAAAATCGATTTTTTCATTGCAGCAAATGCCTGTCATAAATACTGATTATTTTTTTATAGCCAACCATCTTTTGGATCATTGCAAACGTTATAATAAAACAATGAAAATGCGTTAAAAAAAATAAATAAAAAATATTATGTCAATTATATTTAATCGGAAAATATTTAGAATAAAAACGCTTGTACTGCAAAAAAAAAGTAAAATAAATAAAGGATATAAATATGAAATTTAAATCCGATGTCATGCTACAAAACGCAAGGCCAAAATCATGTTTTTTTGTTTGTTTGTTGGTGCACCACTGTTCCATCAACTCAAACCCAAACTTCAAAATTGAAAATATATTATTGGATGTATAGATATAGATGAATGCGTGCGTATATGCCAATCAAATAATAGATGCAATAATAATAAAAGATATGATTTTTTTTTTAATATAATTTCAATTTTAAATTGATATATTATTTTTAATATAAACATAATAAAAAAAAAAACATAAAATAAATTAGCATTTTTTCAAATATGTAATCATCAATTTGTCGACGACAAAACAACTTGATTGTATGTGTTTGTGAATTAATGGTATGGGTGGGTATTTGTATTTATATGATAATATTAAGGGTATATTATGAAATAGGCATACAAACGTACAATTAAAACAAACTAATAATGACTAAACAAGGTGATCTTTTTTCTTTCCATATGTTGTATCATTAAAGAGGAATGATAACATAGCAACCAAAAATCTATGGCAACCTCTTTATTATATACATTCTTAGGTCTCAGACCATAATATTCATCTAGAAATATAAGCATGAGTAAGTAGCCTCTCTCGTTGGTTACCAATCACAATAATTATTTATACAAAATAAATCTATTATGTGTATATGAACTAGCTGGATCCATATTAAATTTATATAAAGAAATTAAAACCAAATGATTATGTATATGGAAGAATGATTTTCTACTTTTGTTAATTAACAATAAACTATATTTATATTGAAAATTTCTCAACATCATATCAATATTTATTGTGAAATTTACAAAACTACTGAATTTCAAAAAAAAAAAAAAAAACAATTCAGGTATAAATTTCAACAAGCAACTATTCCAATTACGGATTTAATTATGTTATAAATATTTTCCAGTCTACTCAATAAATGTCTAGAAAAAAAAAAAAATTACAAATAAAACAGAATTTACGAGATCAATATTACAGTTTACAAGAATTCAACCCATTCCAAAATAATATTATTTATAAAACTCTGTTCTGATGGCTATTTGAACATCAACAATATAAAATGCATGAAATTAATATAACGGTACCTTCATCAGTTTATATATTTATTAAATTGAAATTCATATACAATGGAAGTCAAACATGAAGCATAATCATATAATCATCATCGAGATGATTATATAGTCATCATCTTCATACAAATAGCTTATTATTATAGGATATTACACAATAACCCACAATTGGATAGAATATATATATCTTTTTTCCATATTTTCTTCATTTTTTTTTTTTTTTTGTTATATGTAATATTTTTTTCTACGTAAAATAGAAGAGGTATATTCATTCTACCTACATTCGACGTCATACAAATATACAATATGACATTATTATTATATTATATTCCCCATAGTCTACTTATTAAAATAAAAAAATAAAATAAAAAAAAAATATGAAGAAAAAAAAGAAAAAGCTCAAAACGAATAAAAACTTTTATCTCACACGAAAATCGATACTTTAATAATATTATAATAATATTTATGATAATTTTATTCGAGTGAGAGACATAGACTATTACACAACAATGATGCTTCAAAATAGAAATATAAGGAAAGCAAGAAAAGAAAAAAGTTGTACCAAGCATAAGAGCCTCCATTATTCTTTCTTATTTATCTGCTGCAGATTTATTACCACCGCTACAACACAGTACAACCATAATACAATAAGACAAGCAGAAGAAAGCAAAAAAAAAAAAAATATGAAGACATTTTTATTATAGCTACCACGAACTACTAAAACAGAGGCCACATACAACCATGAAAGAAAAAAAAAAAACATTACTTTTTGCGGTGATAAAATAAAAATGCTAAACAAAAGAAATCAAAAAATTTAGTTTTTGTCACATTTGGGAGCAAAATATTATCAGACGCCGACAAATGAAATATAAATGTAGGCAATGACGCTAAAAAATTTACCGCCATTTTTATTGAAACGCAATTCAAACAGTATTTTCAAAGGGAACGATTTGTGAACACATAAACGAATAAATACTTTTTTTTAACAAAAAAAAAACGAAAATACTTGGAAAAAGGTACTTACAAATTAAAATTATTGAAAATATCGTATTTATTTGAGTAGCAATAATCTAAAATTGATAATGCCTTTTCATTCGATATTGAATATCGCTCCGGGTAACGTTCAAGTTGATAACGTAACATCTTTTCTGAGTGAATTTATTTATTTTTATTTCTTATTTCTTTATTTTTAATTAAAAGAAGGTACAAAACGTATTAAAATTTGTTCGAACAAACTAAATTATAAACGATTTAAAAGCAAACGACGCACAACCGATCAATAAAATAATAGCAAAAATTGACAAAGAGCACGACACTTTTGAATATCTGATCCTCTATCGATGACTTCACAAATATAAGTGAGAACGATTTAAATAAATTTAAGTTCAATTAGACTCAGATCATAGCTTCCTTGTGTTAGAGATGAAAAGCGCAAACGAAATATGAGCGAGAGAAAAATATTAGTGTTATGCCCTGTGCATCTGTATCATTAATTTTACCTTGATTATAAACTCTGACGAACGATTTATAATGAGCCGTTATATAACTATTTGAATGTAGTGACTATATTTTATGATTAAATTACATGACTATCTAGTATAGACTAAATATCGTTCGCTTACTTATGTGTTTGTGAGGATGTTAAGATTATGCGAAAAAGACGTTAGTATAAAGTACACGGTTTACCAATTTGCACTTAATTCATATAAATTTTTAAAATAAAAATTGAAAATATCTGATTTTTTAAGAATTCTTCCGAGAATTTTTAATTTTACGATAAAAACAGCAGCTAAAGCTTCATTTCCAGTGATTTTTTTTAAATTTAACATCTCTGAAGCATTTTAGAATTTAATGGTATGTCTTTTACTTTTATCTGACTTGCTGGATCACACGCTATAAATATACAAAATTCGGTTAAATCACAAAATTAATTCAAAAAAAAAATGAGTTAGAAGTAAGAATTATGAATTTAAAACTTTCTTACGACTATACCATAATTTTTCTTGTGATTTTTTTTTTT
>JAABKK020060343.1:0-33022 GCA_011634745.2 Catotricha subobsoleta
TCATGATTTTCAGTTTTTTTTTTAATTTCTACGATTTTTATAAAAAGAAAACCTCTCTAAATGGGCCGGCCCACCTTCTTGGCCGCGACTGATGGTGGCCCATTTTCACAAGTTATGCTGTACTTAATATGATTCCAAACGTATGTATTGTGTGCCTAATTAAAAGGAATGAAGAACTATTGTTAATATTTTAAACCCTCTTAGAACTATATCTCAAAAAACCACAAATTTAGTTCTGAAGTGAAAATAGAAGCAGAGAATATTAAAACTAAATATCAGCAAGTAGCACAGATTCATAGCGAAACTCTTGACTACATAAACTTCAATTATAAACTATTTAAATATAAACCACAACTAAACTCAAAAGCAAACCGTGAATTTCATTATTTATTTTTCAATACATATTAGGTATATATAAATATAATCTACCTGAATATTCTTTTGCACATATACAATACATATACATATACAAACACATGCAAAAAGCACCAGCATACATAACTAATATCCATGAATTACATATATACAAATATATATATATATATATGATTAATTGGTTTACATCAAAATTCATAGGATTACTTACCTACGATGTGGCTTATATTGCTAATCAGTGACAAGATGCTTATTAAGACCATTATACATAAGACTGAAACAGATGGTCATTTCATTATTTATGTATACAAACAAACGCACCATAAAGGGATATATTTATAAATATGCCCTCTATAGATAGATATATTGTATCCAATATTCTAGTACCTTTGCATTCCATACACATTCATTATTGGTTATTCTTACTACTGTATTTTAGTATTAACATTAGAATATTAGAAATTATTAGAAATTCGAGATTTATGATGAGGGTGACAGAATCTAGAGCGAAAATAGTAAATATAGTAAGTACATAATCAATAAACCATTTCAAATTTCTGAATGTTTTTTTTTTGTTTTAATCTAGAAATGTGATGACATTAAAGGGGTTTTGCCACTTTCCTATTTAATATGTTGCGTTTTCGAAAATTTAAATTATGTATTTAGAATTATCAAAAATTTGCAGTATAACTTGTCTAAGCCCAAATTTAGAATAGAGGGACCCTTATGTGGAAAAAACAAAAATTTCTGTGGACTCACTCAGCAGAAAAAAGTTGCGGTTTTACAATTGTATCGCTTTGTTGCTATGGTTCGGTTCACTTATAAAATTTATACGGTATATAAACATGTTTTTAATATTTAAATTATTCCGAATACATAAAAAGAATTATTACACTATTTTCAGATTGCTAGCCTTTTAATTTTAACATAATATCATCTTCCAGTATTAGGTACGTCTGATATCGTTGATAAATATTCATGATACATTTGTTGTGTATATCGATTAAATATGATTCGGTTGCGATACGATTAAAGTAAATATAATTTGACATTCTATTTTCTAATCTATTCATACCACCTTATGTATTCGTCACTACCCTCTGTGGATCAAATCAATCATCAACAAATGATAAACAAACAACAAAAAAAAAACAAAAACAAAACAAAAAGGTATTTCCACGTCAACATTTGTTTATGTTTAATAAAATAAGATGGAAATATAATTTACAAAAACAATAAAAAGAGATAATTAACAACAAAGAGAGCAAAAAAAAAATATATAATTAAAACATATAATTTATAATATTTAATATTCTTACAGCTATATTTTCTATGATCATATTATCTGTATAACATCCCATATTTTAAATTAAAATTCTCTTTTACATTTTTGTTGTTGTTATTGTTATTGTTAGGTTCACTTTACACCTATTTGCAGAAGAGCAAATATATAAATTTTCAACCGAAAAAATGTTAATTATTGTCATGGGAAACATTTTACATTTTTAAATTATTCATAGGTGGACCATTTGCGCTACATTTTGTTCTTTTTTTTTTCTTTTTGTTTTTACTAAAGAGTATTTTAAGTTGGTAACCTACAAAAAATTATAAATTTTTCGGTAACAGTGTGATGAATATAAATATCATTTTTAGAATTAACAATTAAAATTATATTTTATGTTTAATTTGTAACATCTCTTCAAATGCTTTCCACTACTATAATGAATTGTTTTATTGAACAAAATTTAATTGTATTGTTTTCAATAATCTTTTCTTTTATTTTTTGTAGTAGGTACATATATGTATTATGTTGTTATTCCACCAAAATGTATTGAAATTAACAGAGAAAAACCGAAAGTCTGGAAATGTGGATTCTGTGGATAAATATTTAATCATGATTTTCGATATCACGAAGCAAAAAAACATTTAAAATTTTATTAGGGATATGTGCTGTGCCTTTGGTTGCGATAGCCGTCACTATAATTTTCAAATTCGTATACATCCGATCGCTTCAATAGTTCCATTTATTTATTTATTTAATCAGTTTTAGCACCTCAACACTTTATAGAACTTTCATATATTTATAATATTGTATCTATTATGTATATCTAATCTATATAATGTACGCGCATAACCTCAAACTAAACAAAACAATGCAGTATATTTTAATTTATTTATTTATTTATGTTATTGGTTTCATTTATCCAGCTGATGTTAATTGTAGAGAGTGTGTGTGTGTGTGTGTGGGGGGGGGTACTTACAATTGAAACCATTCATATTCCCCTTAATTAGATTAAAAGAAGTTCTCGCATTATAATTAAATTATTAAATAAACAAAAATATTGTGACTTTATTCTAGTTGCATATGTGCTGTCAACAACTTAGTAGAATTTAAACATATTAAGCAAATGAAATCGTATTTTAAATATTAGATTACTCAGCATGTTATCATAAATACTTACGCAAAACAAAATTATGAAATTGCAACTCAGGAAAATAAGTAAAAAAAATAAATATTCGAATGGTAGGCTGATGGTATCCTACTGGCGGTGGGTAGTTATAAAAATCAAATTACTGACAGTTGTTATTGCTATTCCAAATTAAACAAAGGCCAATGATTTTATGTACTTATTTGCTTGTAATATAAGCGGAACGCTCAAATGAAGGAGATATAAAAGTCATTCTTTAATATTTCGCTTTTTTTTTTTTTAGCATGATGATATTCAATTACATGAATGTAATCAGCATGATGTCAGTTTTACATGAAATTTTTACCATTTAAATGATGAAATGAATAAAATAAGCCAAATCAATGCTTATGTTTTCATCAACAATGCTCTTTCTAATTACATGAACAATTTAACAAATTAAAAGGTAAACTAAAAGGTTTTCTATGTAAAAGAGAAAAAAAATACCATAGCTCTATTCGAAATTAATTTCTCGTAAGCAGAGAAAACTTCGTTCACCTTTTCTTTATGTAACAATTATTGTTTAAATGCCATAATATACATAATATATATAAAAGTAACTTTAATTACCATCACCATTTAAATATTAGCTTTAGAAAAAAAAAGAAAGAAAGAAATAAATAAATAAAGCACTTTAACTCTAATTTGAATAACAATAGAATCTAATTCTGTTGTATGGTAAAAAAAAAAAAAAAGAAGAAATTAAAAAAATCAATAACATCAGAATCGCGATTTGCAATTTATGAGGAACTCGTAATATGTATTATTTCACAACTTGGTACTGTACAAGCAAACAAAATCAAAATGTCACATATAAATAAATATGGTAGGTATAAGGGGAGCTTGGTTCATATGTGAATAGAAAATGTTAAATATATAATTGTATAATGCGATTGTTGTCATATTTATATACAAAATTGTATACATATGAGAGCCATTTATATGCAGCTCTACTGGTACTGCTATCGCTAATTGCTTTTCCGGTTCAAAATTTGAATAAATGCATAATTCAGCAAAACTTCAGGTTGAACATGTCTCCTCAAAATGTGGTCTACATCTGTATACATCACCACCCATCCATCTATTATCCATATTCTCGGCATATCCATACAGAGCTCAGATATATATTAGGTAGTTCAAGTTATATAATAGTAATGTACGTTCTCTTTTGAAGAAGTCGCAGTTAGTTAGTGGTGAAAAGGAGTGAGGAATGCCATACACAAATAGATGATATATATATTTATATAATATGATGGTTACATATCGCTACATAACTTCACTAGAAAGTTGCGAAAATCAAATTTATGGAATCGGTTCGCTATAGCTTCAGTATTCAGTTCACTCACTCTACTCTCAAACAGGATCTGTATAGTAATAATAACTAATATTGCACGATATATATTTAATATTGAGAAAACTTCTAGTTGGATTAGAAGAAGGTTAACTCAATTTCGTTCAATTTCGTCATAAGTTTTAAATTTTCAATTCGATTTTATATACTTTTAATGAATTGTGTTGGTGCTATGACTTTCTAAGATACCAATTTAAAAAAAAAAAAGAAATTAAAACTTTTTTAAAGAAGTTCTTATATAGATTAATAAAGTTGGAACCAAAAGCTTGTGTATAATATATTTTTTTTTACTTAATTTGAGGTTTAGAGTATTCTTCGATATAAATCAGATTTGAAAAAATGACCATTTTTTTTTAAAGCATAGCTTAAGATAAGAAATATGAGATGCTACTCCAGGTCACCTTTCTTTTATACATTGACACAATTAAAAATATATGTCACAATTTTTAAGAAAATCGGTATTTTACAGACTGAAATTTACTACAAATCGACTCTAAAACATATTTTCAAGAGCGCGTCTAACAGTCAGTTGGTCGATGACCAATATCCGTTCACTAAATTCTGAGAAAAAACAAGTCTTCATAGAAAAAAGAATGAAACGAATCTTATAATTATTAATTTTTTTAACTATTTGTTTATAATAAAAAATATTTATTATAAACATCAAAAACAAAATGTTGTAATTATTTTTATAAGAAAAGAAACGACATCAAAATAATTAAATATATAAAACAATAAGACATAACGAATTAATTAATATTCTATACATAGTATCTATTATCAGCCGTCACGTTTGTTTACTCTTTAGCAGATTTTTTGGCGAACTGAAACATTAGAGATCGGCTTATATAGGTAATTAATACATTAATACTTAACTAATCCGTATGCCAGATAAAATGAGATAATTCAAATCAATATTTCTGGGAAAATGTTATAAGTACGATACTTATATATTTTGTCTTAGATAAATATGTATGTTTCCTCTAATTTTTTTTTTAACACTATAGAATTAGAAATGTCATTAATTAAACAAACAAACAAACAAACTAATCTTGATTACAATATTATTTATAATGTGTTTACATATATACGCATATTGTAATACTCAGTATTTTCGTCCAATGTCAATTAATTCGTGAAAAAGTGTCGCAATGAAAACAGTGCCGTAATAATTAATGGCATCCAATTCAAGAATTGAGAGAATCCCTCTCACGCATAAGTAACATTTTTGGAATCATTTAAATTTTCAATTCAATTGTTCATTTTGAAATGTATGCATACCTACAACTACATACTAATATATTTTATGGGGCAAGGCTAAACACACATTTTGGCATACATGAAATCAATACAATATAATACTGAACCATCCAAATATCCGATAGCTTAGATTTTTCTTTGAGTGTAATTGTTTTTTTTTTTTTTTATAATTATTTTTATAAATATGTAAAGCTATAAATTAAACATAGATTTGACAAACAGGAGAAGTGCTTGTGGTATTAAAAAGTGTTCATAATTTAACTTTTTTTCTTATAGTTTTTGATAAAAATCTTAAATTTAATAATTCAAAAGCAGCTGAAAATTATTCTTATGACCAAGCAAGATTACTTCATTAATAACACCGCCCCCCCCCCCCAAGTCACCGATTTCGTACTGAATAAAAGACAAAAAGAAAATAAAGGCATAAATAAATAGATTTATTTATTCTTTCTCCTTTCATTTGTGGCAAATGACTACTTAAATAATATTCATTCGTTAGCGCTTTTACTGACGCTCTATTTATTAATTATTTTATATATGTATTATTTATGCTGTATAGAAATCGCGTTACTTACTTATATAAGAAGATGAATTTAATTAAATAAATGAATGAATATTTGTGTCTAGACAATAGCATCAACTCATAATACAGTTGAGGAATTATATTAAATTTTAGTTTGATATCGGGTGCATTTATTAAACATCTTCCATAGGAACATTAACTATATGTTTTTGAAATTTCTACAATCACTGACAAATATTGTATATATGCATTGTATAAATAATTATTTCATTGGTGCAATTAATATAAAGTAACGATTTAATTGGATTTTCGTATAGATATTGAATTATGTGAAATCATAAATATAAATTCACAAAACTTTGTATTTCAAGTTAATAGACGGTTTATTTTCTCATCGATTCTGATGTTACTAACCGCAAATTCTAGTTCCTTTAGTATTGGGACTTTGTTCAATTTCATGCATAATTAATTTTCATATAGAAAATATGTATATATATTATATATATACCTTGTATATGTACCTTCTATAACATCCCATTACCAATCTAACGACCAATACTTATAATAAATTAACTGACGTTATTGTTTATTGCTATTTCGGGTTAGAAATATTTTACCACGGCTTTAGAAACAAAAATGTCTGCTACAGATATTTTTCAATAAAGACAGTAATTTTATAAACAGCAATAAATTATATTGAACCCTTAAAATTAACTGTTGCACAAACAAAAAAAAAAGAAGAAAAAAAACGCGCAGCAATACAAATTATTTCGTCTATGTCAATTAGCTATTAAGCTTAAAAAAAAAACTTTCAATGCCATAATAAATAAGCATTATCGTTTATGCTATATGGCCTTGTGCTTCTTTTCAAAGAAATATATAAATTTTAAATTTATTATCAAAATACTTAGTAGAAAAAATAAAACAAAATTTATGCTAACAACAAATCTCCTATAAGTGTTCAATCGCAAACAGATACAATCTTAACGAAAAAAGAAAATAAAATAAATAAAATGAAGAAGAAAACATTAAAGCTGCTGCTATATCCTATCGCTCATTGAGAAAGATTTAAAACAATTTATTTATCTGTACGATATTGCGACCGACCCTGGATTGGTGCATAAATAAATTGCGGTGCTGTTTTATGTTTAAATGGCTTCTTTTGGTCTGGGGCTCAGGACTTCGACCATTAGTATTAAAAGAAAAAAAAATGTGTGTTTTTTTTTATACTTTTCAATGTATGATATTGAACGTGAACGAGTATTTCTTTTTTTCTTTTTTTTTTTACCTCACAAATAACTTAACATACTACCATAACTTAAATTTTACATAAATATATTTATAAGGAAGGTATATCAATAGATATGTAGACAGTATTTGCATAGGAATAAATTTTTAAAACCGTACCGCACATCGTAAAATTTGTTGATGCAATATTGAGTTTGAACTTCCTTTTTAAATAAATTGATGAAAAAACTATGTACATCCTGAATTCAACAGTCGGTTCAATTTAAAGATGACAGTAGCATTTATATTTTCTTTTTTGAGTGATCTTGTCGTATAAGTTTAATTTACTGTTGCGCTTATCTGTTGCTTAATAACTGATAATGGTTAAATTTTATTTTCATGAAAATTTTGTTGGTGAAATGAATATCTAGCATTCAGTGTCAATTTATCAAAGATTTAACATTTATATACAAATACATACCTACTTAGAACAAAAAAAAAAAAAACAGTTCACAAGAATAATGCTTAAGCAGTGCTCACGGCACCTAACAACTAAAAATAAGATGTTATTTTATTTTCCTCCAGAATCTTGATTTTAGCATATATATATTTGTCATGTGTAAAGTGTTTTTATGTTTATCTCGTATTTCTATAAGTAACTATTCATATGGATGAGAATGGTCAAAATAATATGAAATAAAGCAATGTATAATTTTATATTGTATATATAATATATAAATAAAAATCTAGTTTTGTTTAAGAATTTGATTGATTACACAATATCACAATGTGCTCAAATAAATAACAAATTTCTACATCACATCGAGTCTAATAGAAGTAGAGCGTATAGATTGTTTTATTCATAGACATTCTGTTTTGTTCAATAGACATGGACAGACATGCAAAGGAGAAAAGAAGATAAATTACTGGTCGTCTTTTGCACAATTTTTTATTATCTTACACCCAGTTAAAAATGTGATTTATTGATTGATAGAAAATATTATAACAAGTTGGTAGAGGTAGTTGAATATTGCACGAATAAGCATTAATCTCTTCCAGTCAGATTCGTCTTTGTATCGGAACAAAATACATATTAAATGTAGGTATCCGGTACTATACGATTGTCGATTTTAAAAAGGAAATTGATTTCTTATATTAGTTTAGTTTGAGCATTCTTTATAGCACATATCAATGAATTAGGATATATTTACCGGTGTAAATTGAATCTCTGTGTGTTTTCAATTGTCTGGAAACTTTTTATTTTTTATGTGAAAATTGTATATCATCAGAGCAACAAAAACAAATTGATAAAATATTTCACAAATTTATTTTGTTCGAATTTTTTTTTTTAATATAAATGGCACAATTCTGGTTTATGCACGCTACTATTATTATGAAACTTCCTCTTCATTTCCGGATAGATACAATATTACTTTTTAGACATATTTTTAGTATTCAACGTTCACATTATCAAATAAATTTTTGAATGAAATTAATGCAATCAATGAAGGGTGATAAAAAATGTTCTAAAACAGTTTTGTTACTTAGCTGATTTTTTAATGTATGTATTAAGAATTTCTTTAAAAACATACACAGAAATTAAATAATTTTAATTCATTAATTGGAACACTCTGCAAAGAGAAGCACATATGCATTATAAATATTATTAAAAGCTAACCGTCTCCCTATTCGATATTTCGGTTTTTTTTTTTTAGGATAATATTGTCTAATGTAAACAAAATGATTGTTATTATAACGTTATGAGCCTGATCCTACCTGCTTAATAGGCGCGTATTTCTTTGGAGAACCCAAATAAAAAAAAATTTAACAACATTATTCTTAATAGAATTTAAAAAAAAAAAAAATCTTATTTAATTTTATACCAAATTTAAACATCATCATGGTGGTGTGGTGCACATCAACATTGTTTTCACAATCTAAGCCTATATATTGTACATACACAATATAATTATACTACATGGATGGTTACTATACTTGTACATGGAATAATGTGTTACGAACACTGGCAGCGGGAAATCGGTTCACAGCGTATAATATAAATCAAAGATATTGCGGTAGAATTTCTTCTTTATTTTTTTATTTTTATTTTTTGCTTGCTACCGCCATCACCACCACAATACATAATAATATAACCACCCTTGAGACTAACAAATATTCAATGTGGAACCAACAGCAACATATCTAACATACATGGATGATACAAATGTATATCTACAGGGCGTATATAACGTCATACGCGCCTTAGATGGGAAGACACATTCTATTTCGTTATTATCCTTCTCATAATTTGGTTATCCCATACTTTTCCTTTATATATACATATATTTCTTTATTTTTTTTTTTTTTTTTAGCAATTGGAAAATGTGTGTGCGTTTTTTGCTTTTTGTTGTTGTGTGTGGTTCTTTTCATTATGCGACTACAATATGTGAGTGAATGCGGAAACAATACCTAAGCCAATATACATATTACCACAAGTTATTCAACTCCTTTTTGCTCTCATACTGGAGTATACTGTATTTGACGTTTTCGCGGAACTGCTAGGTTAAATTTATTCCGGATAAACAATTTTTAAATATATTTTTAAGTTCATATTGGTATTCCCGTGTGTACATTTACCCTCAGATTGTAAATTTTTACTTCGAATTATCATGTGATTTTCTTTTTAAACTTTAAACGATATTGGTTATCAGAACCTTATCGATTTTTGTGAATATGTTCTGATTTCTGAATAAATAAGGTTTTTTTTAAAAAAATAATTCGAATCATATCTAGTGAACTACAAAATTTCCGGGAATCTTGTTCACTTGTTCTATTTATTATACATATTTATATATTTTATTATAATTTATATATTGGATATTTAGATTTTATGTTTGTTTTTACGATAACGATAAAGTAAATTTATTATAAAAGTAAAAGAAAAAAAAAATATTAATAAAACCAGATTAGGTGAAGGGATAAGACACAGGAAAATAAATAACAAAAAAAGGTGATAAAATAAAAACATTGGTAGGCATTTAGAGTTTTTAAAAATAATTTATTGGCCATTTAAATGTGCATAGAAGATGATTGCAAAGTAGAAAATATTACGGCAATAATCTTGAATATCCAGGTGAGAATGTTTAACATTTTTTTTTTTTTTTGGTACCTTTTCGAAAGTTTATTTTGATTAAAAGTGTAAAATATCGCATTTCCGTAATGTTACTATTAAGGATTATTTACAGA
The DNA here is from genome assembly GCA_011634745.2 of Catotricha subobsoleta. Taxonomy (NCBI): domain Eukaryota; kingdom Metazoa; phylum Arthropoda; class Insecta; order Diptera; family Cecidomyiidae; genus Catotricha; species Catotricha subobsoleta. The sequence goes on from JAABKK020060343.1 coordinate 10,451, forward strand.
AATGTGTTTTTCTTTTTTTTTGTTCTCCGCTGATTATTATTGTTTTTTCAATTCTATTTATGTAAAGAATGAGATTTCTCTCTTGAAATAAAATAAAATAACACAATTAATGTTTTATTAATCAATATTTCACATATAATATTTCAAATAGAAATTTAATTTAAATTCGTTTCGTTAGAAAACTAAATAGCCATTGATATGAATTGTTTATGTTTTATTAATTTAATGCAATTTAAATAAAAAGTGCAAGTCCGACAAAAAATATCAAACAAAACGTTTATATTTTTACAACTGCAAAAATATTTGGTTAGACGTACTTTATTAATTTTATTAAAAAATATTGCATTTATTTTTATTATTATTAGTTTGTTTATTTTAATCTTTTTTTTATCTTTTCCAAGTAGAGACAAATACTGCTAAAAAAAATCTAAATTTAGCAGTAAAGGAAGAAAGCGAGTAAATACCAAATACTTTTCAATCGATATTCCAATGATCTAATTCTAAATGCAAACAAATAATATACAATAAAAATTGTTTTGCCATGTAAATGGTGGCGACCGGTACAGTGATCATCACATTTTTCGTTTCAATTTGTTTCGTTTTCTTTATTCTGATTTTATTCATTGTAAAAATTATCTGATTTTTATATTTCTATCTATACTATATTATATATACATATTTAAAATATATATATTAATTATAATTATTATGCTTGCTGTATGTGTGGAATAACAGAAATATATGAGACTATTAGAATCAAAAACCGTTTATTACATTTGCGTTGACAAGCGATTTTACACCGTATCGCTCTATACAATTAGGATCAAAATCGCCTGCCAGCGCAAATGGAATAAACGGTTTTTGATTCTAATAGTCTCATATGTAAATAGGTCAAATACTGACATTATATCAATAACTTGAATCATGATCATATGAACGATGTTTTACATATATAATCGCCCGTTAACTCTTTATATTAAAACATAAAAACATCAATGAAATAAAATAGATAGCCAGCGAATCTAACGAATGATACAAACAGTTGTACAAATAGTTATCGTAATATTTTATAATGTTGAGCATGAGTGATATAATTATCAATTATTATATACCTATAGCTTTTGTAATATGCATATATTTATATATATGGAATAAGTAATATTAGTTTGTATTCTAACAATAAATTCTTTTGATCTTATTATATCTGTAAAATTTAATGCTAATCGAATTTAAATATTCCATTAGTAACGACATTTTGCTATAATAAAAGCGATTTTACATCGAAACTATTATTAAATAAATGCTTGTCTAATCTAAATACGTATTTAGATAGATCTGAAACGCTATGGGCTATTTGCATTTTAATGAAATTGATAGTCATCAAGAGAACTTAATATCTACACCATGTGTTCTTTCTATTATTAACGTGCTAATTTACTTTTGAATTAGTTTAATCTAGCATCTCTAAATGCTAATATGACGATACACTTACTGCCAATAAGTTTCTGTGTACGTTTTTTCTATAATAGATTTTTAGTATTCAATGTCTTGTCTTATAACTTCAGAATATCCATCATTAATATTAAAGGAATGAGAAATGAAATTAGCAATGCTAGAAATTTATTGAACTTCTTCAAAAGGTAATTAAAAACTTCAAATTTCTTCGATTCTTTGGAATTCTTTTTTAAGCATTGTTTATTCATGCATTATTTTTCTTGATAGCTTACTATTTACTGCATTTTGTTGTTTTTAATTTAAAATTTACGGAAAATAGAAATCAACCTAATTTTTCAATAATTTTTCAAAATAAATAATATAATTCATCTATACAGAATAAATGAGATATTCGTTCGTGAAGTAGGGATAAAACTTTTATCAAGGGGGGAGAGGACTTGCCTGTCGTCAAATTATACTCTGTATTTCTTATAAACTTAAAATTGTTTGGAAGAAATCTTTAAAACATTGTAATATGCATCTAAAATTATAATAAATGACGACGAAAGCTAATCATTCAATATCGATAATATTTCAACACAACAAAAAAATAAAAAAAAAACTTTAAATGGAACATTTACTGCACAATGATTTACACACTTAATTAAACAAAATAAGGCAGCATATTATATCCGTATACCGTAGCCCTATTTGTTATCATCCCATGCTCTGGTTAAAAGATTAATTAATTATATTTTGTGGATTAAGCAAATCAATCAACAAATAAAATAATTATATTAATTTCTGTTATTTCTCCATTTCTTTTCTAAACATAATGAGGTGTAAGACTGTAAGCCATTTGTAGATAGAACACAATAATATTGAAATTACTCTGAAGTTATATTTCGTTATGATGATAGTTCAATAAAACAGAATGTGCATCATCATTTTTATTACATATAGACAAAATATAAATGTTTTTTTTTTTTTTTCAATTTTTTGATGTTATACAATTTATTTGGTATGGAAGCATAAAAAAAAAATCCAATTCAATTAAAATGTTATGTAAAAAGAAAAAAAAGAAAAAAATCTCTTTGACATACAAACAAGTTTGAGAGCAGTATGATTGAGAGTTTGATTGAATAGCATATTTGATTCTTTATGTTTTTGCTGTTTTATCTGCTTTGATATTTACTATTTCAAGCATATATTTATGATTGTATGCGTGCATAATAATCTATCTACAGCTAATAGCTGTTGAGCTATTTCATCGATTATTTTTATTTGATCAATTCTTTAATCATAAATATAAAATCGTTCTACATGTAAAATTTGAAGCGATTTTATTTAAATGTATTTTTTTTTTATCATTTTCCTTCTTTTTTTTTATTGTTGCAGTAATGTAGATGATGTAGTAGATGGAAGGAGAGGGGCTGTGCTTATACTATGACTATGATTGTCGTCGATATGTATCTAATATTTAATAACATGTTATGCCGTTTTTACATAAAATCTATAATATGAATTGGATGGATTTTCAATGCAATCGCATTCATGAATCAATCATTTCCTGTTTGTTTTGCATTTAGTATAAAATATATTTTACAAATTGAAAAAAAAAAAAAATATTTTTCAATTGGAAATTAATAAAATATTAAAATGCATGCGACAAAAGCATTATTTTCTGAATTTTATTTAAAAAATTAAGTGTATTTGATTAAATTTTTGGTGAACTGATTTTTTGCTTTTGAAAATTTTGTGAAATATGTATTAAATTGGGAAGCAATATTGAAATTGAATAATAATAATAAAACAAAAATATATGTAAATAAATACAAAATGTATTTTTCAAAGCAGACAGTGATGAGTATACACAATCCACTATTAATCATTTTATTATTTTTTGTTAGCTGTTTTTAAAAATATGACAATTTGTTTCAAACAATTGTCATCAAGCAAATTACTGAATAATGATTATGTTGCAATGGTTTCCAGTTTAAAAAGTGATGAAAACGCAATATATTGTTATTTGTAAAATTAACGTGTATTTAGATAATATTGGCCTAAAATCTAAGAAAAAAAACAATAGAATACCGAAATGACGTCCTTCCTGATATACATTATTCATCATTGCAAAATATTTTGCTCTAGCCTTCGGTATAATAATTTGATTTTTCAATCAAAAACAAAACCACACAATATTCAAACAAAACAAAGAAGAAATATTTGACATGCGGTACGATATACTACTTATTTATACGCTAAGCAAAAATATTTAAATGACTTTTCTGAACTCATTCACCGAATGTTTAAATACCACATAAGCTTCGAATACAACAAAAACGACTAACTAATTTGTGTGTATCGTAAATACATACATATATATATATGCATTATACTTAATAGTTAAATGAAAACTAACATTTATAAAATAACAAAAATAAATCAGTAATACCTATACAATATTAACAAGATCGAACATGCTTGTGTTTTATTTTATGATGGTGACATCATTTCTTTTTTGCAGTAATTTCGTTAGATTATTTATTTATATTTTGTGAATTATTACAAAGTACAAATGATTTCATTTCTATGCGTGATTTCATTCATTCAAATAATATTATTTCGTACAATCACTTTTTTTTTTTTATTATACAATTGATTTGTTGTTTATTTTATTATATTGGCATTTTATATGAAACAGAAATATTGCATTTTGTTTTATTTTATTATTACTTTTCTTCTTTTTTTTTATCGTTCGCTAAATTAATCATTAAGCAAATAGAAAAATTATTGTAAATGAAATACCTTGAATGTGATATCATTTTTCATAAGCATATTTAATTGAATGGTATCTTTCACTTGTGGCGCTAATTATTGACAAATATTACAGTCTATTTATATATTACGTGGAATATAATGGATCGAAGTATTAAATTTCGCACATATGTATGTTTGATAAAAAAAAAATGTATTTTTGCTTCTTTTGTTTTTAGTAGAAAGACTCAGATATGTATAAAACTTTCTATGGATCGTAAGTATCTCTAGGTCTACGATTGTAAAAATTCTAATTTTTTGACAATGATATTAAAGCAAAATTTCAATTACCTTGAAGAGAGGAGTTTCTCACGCCTATATTTAGTATGGTCTATCTCTATATATCTGTATTCCAATATTCAAGATATTCACAAATATTTACCCCATTTTTTCTATTAGGCATATTTTCACACGCATATCTTTAATTTTTGGATTATTTAATATGACTACACTATGTAGGCCCTTTGCATAATTCACAATTTAATTCAGCAACAAGTTAGTCCGATTAGGTTGGTTGTATCAATTACTTCCATTTCATCGATTCGATATCTAATCATTTTAAGTTTTCAAGTGTAAAATCCTAACACTGGTTAACTTAACACTTAATTTTACATATAATTTTCAATTGCACTCCAGAAATTATTTGGTTATAAGCTTACAAGTACATTTGATTTTAGTGGTTCGGTTGGACCAAGAATTTATTATATAATTATTCGATTACAGTTTGTATATTTGCTACAGAAGTTATTGGTAGTATATAAATCTATTTAAACAATTTATTATTGCTTTTGTGCACAACCGACTACGAAAATCATATAAAATAGTTTTTTTTTTTTTTTTTTTTATTGATTTTCACTTGAATTTCTACTTCAATACAAAAACATTTCTCGTTAAAAGCATTTATCTATAATTTTAGTTTAGTTTATTTATAATTAAAATGCGGATAAAAATGTTTTTCTTCATATTAAATATTTGCAGTGTTTTTAAGCAAAATCTTTAATGCGTTAACCCGCAAACCCTACGAATTTCATTTTTTTTTGTTTTTTTGTTTTCTGTTTAATTTCTTTTATTTTTTTCATCGACGTTTTTGTACATATTTGAATTAGCGAGCAACGTTAACGTAGAGTCCAAAGTATATATAAAGATATTATTTAAAGAACAGAAAAAATAAAATGATAAAAAACAGCAAGATTTTTTTTTCTTTTTTTTCTTTCTTTTGCACTTTTTCAAATAACCTCAAGAATTTCAAAAGAAAAGTAAGTATTGAATCATACAGCAAATACGTAACAAAAAATCGCAAATGTACGACTATGTGATGCGAAATCGCATTAAAGTAATATTTCTCCAGTCAGCAAGAAAATTATAATAATGGTTTTAAAAGCCACACATACATTATTAAAATATATAACGCAAAAGAAGCAGCAGATGAAATAAATAAAAGAGAAAATATTAAAAAAAAACAGAGAAAAAAAAACAAAACAAATATAAAATTGAAATTCAATACCCGAATTTTCATTATATACCAATTTCCTGATAAGGAAAACAATTTCCTTCCGTTAGAATTTCGGGTATCGTACCGTCGTCAGAGTGCAGATTTTCATAAGGGATTACAAATAAAATTTTCATCAACAAATTTTATCGATAATTTTGCGTTTTCTATAAATTTACTAAATATATTTTGTTTTTGTTTCAATTATAAATCGGGTTTTAATCGAGAATAAAACGAAATAAATTATGTGGAAATTATTAACATTTGTTTATTAGTGGATGTGCAGTAAATTTATGTTTGATTAAGAAATGGAAATGGATTTATGTTAAGAAATAAATGGAGGATTGGGACGATTACAAAGGTTCTGTTAAAATTAACAGATAAAGGAAATTAAAGACAGTCTGCATTTGAAATTTGATTTATTTGAATTTATAATTGAGAAAAGAGTTCGGTGTTTTTAATGTTCTGAATCATCAAATAAAGGAATAAATTTCTTTGTTATAAATAAAAACCAAAGAATCTTTACCCAGAAACTTTTTTTTGTATTTTTACTTAATAACTTTGATATTCTACAAACTAATTGCGCTGGCAAAATTATTCACATTATCGCTTATATTATTTTACAGTAAAAATTCCATATTTTTTTTATTTATTTTTTTGTTATATGTATATATTTTCACCTTATAGCTTTTACATGAAACCGCTCTTCACACAGAAAGAAATAGCTCAAGGTTTTATTGCGTTATTATTATAAACTCTTCAGAGTCAATGTAGATACAAAAACACAGAAACAACAGAAAAAAATAAAAATAAAACTAACATACAAGAGTCAAGAGAACGAAAACAGAAAGAAAAAAATAATAATAATAAATACACACAAACTGAATTCAACCGTTTGTATAATAAGCGCTTTGTGTTGTGTTCTGTCTGTAATAATAATATGCCTTTATAAGGACAAGCAGAGGAAGAGGGAAAACATTTTAAAATTATTTTCTTGGAATGTTGAGAGGTCTGAGTATGTTTTATTATGTTCTGTTAAATTATTAACATGTATGTATTTGTGAGTACATAAAAATACGTTATAGTATTTGTTTGTCTCTGATTTCACAATTCCACTACTGAAGAATGGAAAAAAAACAAAAAGAATTAAATAAAACAAAATAAATCGTAAGTACACAAACGAGAGAAAAATAATCACAAAACTATACCATTCCCCGTCAATTTAATAGAACTTCACTGTGGATGTAATAAAAATGTTTTACCAGAGAAAAGAATATGATGTGATGCTTCATCTTCTTTATGTGTATATATTGTAATCAAAATGATGAATATATAGAGAGCGCCGCAGAAGGTGTATGCACACAAGAAAACATCTGCTGCTGATTTTTAAATTGTATATCCAAACGAATATTTTATAAGAAGAAGCTATTGAATGTTCAGTACCGTGCATTAACATGAAAATGGTTTTCTGTATTGCTGTAAAGAGTGTTCTTTTACCCGTTGCAAGGAAGATTCAATGTTATGAATTTAATAAATTTATAATAAAAAAAAAAAACGAGCTGCGAATGAATTGGTGCACGACTTCATTTCTTTCTTTTTTTTTAGATGAAAAAAGGGGCACAAAAATGTACAAAAAAAAGGGTGAAATTTGCCCGAATTTCCAAAAGTGCACGAACAAACAAAAACACACACTTATCAACAATAAAAAAAAAAAAGTTGCCAAACCAATACTTTACTTGTTCAAAATAAAACAACAAATTATTTTAATTGGTTTTAATTTCTAAAATGAAATAAAGAAATTGTTAATAAATTTTTATAATTCCATTATTTTTCCTATTTAATGTTATTTAATATATTACCTTATTGTATTACAACAAGGCCACCTGAGCCACCTGTTTCTAATTTTATATCTATTTAATTTAACAAATTCTTACAAATAGATTTATAGCAGAATTTTTTTTATATCATATTTCATTTTTGTGTGAATGATATTTTTGATTGCTTAAATTGAAAGATAAGAGGTTCTATTAAAATATCAATTATTTATTTAGATTTTATTATTAAAGTTTCGTCCATAAATTTTATGTTATGGAAAAAATGATATAAAAACGAACCGATTTGAAATTCTCAAAAACTCTCAATATATCTTTGGCAATATAGTTTAAAAATTGAAAAATTTATTACAAATATTTCATTCATAATACCGTATCAAATTGATACGGCTTCTTCATCAATCAGATCGATTCCTAAAACTCGAATCCATTCGAATGAAAACAAATTGTTTATCAAACTTGAAACTCGAAATAATAGAAAAAATTTAACTCTTTTCGATTAAAGACAAAATAGTACAAACGTGTCTCATTTAATACAAATATCTATCACTTTTGTACCATTTAAAAATCTTTAAAAAAAATCTACTGAAAAACAAAATTATATCCGAAAATTGTTTTGATTTATTTAAATTGTATTTGTAATTCATTAGATTTATTATTACAAATGGACAGGGTGGTTGCTAACAGGGCGTCGAACCCGGAACGGAACGGGAGCGAAAACCGGAACAGGAACGGCTTTTTTGGTTGGAACTGAACCAGAACCAAAACGTGTTCTGAAAAATCTGCTAAAACCGAATTTTGAAAATAACTCTGATCCAATCAAACACGGTTTTAACCTGGTGTACCTGGTTTTTTAACACAGCGTTTTTTAACCGGTCCCCACCGAAAACCTCTATTTATTTTATTCACATTCAAATTTTAATAATATAGTTGCAACTTGCTATCTCATATTGTTTTACTTTTTATTTGTTTATTTGACATAATACATGTTGAACATGTACAAGCATACATGCGACCCTACACCAATACATATGCAATTGCTTTCAACAATAATTTTATATAAAAGTTTTGGCAGTGCTGACTGCTGATATCAATTTTGTTCGTACCAGCGACAGAAGAAAGTGTCGAAAGAGCTTTTCCATCGCTAGTATTCGTTTTAAATAATTTGAGATCTTGCTTGAAAGACGAAACTTTGGAGAATTTATTATTAATAAGATTAAATTCACTATTTTCTAAATAATTAATATAAAAATTTCAAATAAGTTTTACAAACAATTTTTGACAAATATAAAATGATTTGAATAAGAATATGTGAAATATTCAATATATGTATTTATATTGAAATCAAAATATTTAATCGCTATTAGCACAATTAGGACTGAACCAAGACAAAATTTCGGTGGTTCGATGCCCTGGTTGCTAAAATTGTAATAACCGTAATTAAATATAATAAAGAATGTTGTCACACCAAAACATAAATACACTCTACTCTCTGCTATACTTTGTTGGATTATTGTATTTAATTTTTGCGGCTGCTTTTATTAAGAACTCTATTCCACTAAAAACAATAACACTTTTACTATATGGATTTTATTCATTAAAGATTTTTATTGTGTTTTTTTTTTTTTTTTTTTTTTTTTTATTGGCACTGTGGTGGCATTTGTAATTCTGTACAATACAATTATGTAGATCGTTATCGCGCGGAAAAGTTCAACCGCTTATGGTAAGAGTTCATAAAAATTATTTCAAATTTATTTCTTATGTCTGAAGTGCTAAACGTCGAGTAAGAGAAAACACTTTTTTTTTCTATTGAAGAGTGCCAATATTTAACTTGAGTCAAATGCGCTAATATTTTTGTCAAGAGTTTATTTAAAAATAACAAGAAAAAAAAAACTGGGGTGTAATTTTTACCAAATACCAGATGGAATACCAAATGTTTTAGTTTATAACTATAAATATGTGTATGCAATTAATATTTACGTTCGGCTTAAAAACAATAAACATTTTAAACAAACCGAAATAAGCGATGTTTGCTGATTTTAATTGAATTCATTATTATGTATTTAGTTGTCAAGGCAAAAAATAAAATTAAATGCGATTTTAATTTAAAAAAAAAAAAAAAACTGACGCAAATATAAATTATTTAATTGTCAATGGTACAATAAAGGTAAAGTGTTGTTCTCTTTGTGTTAATAAGAACTTCTTTCTGAACGGTTGAACTGATATAAAATCGTTTAAAATCCATAATCTGTTATTTCTAACTATTCAAGTGCAATAAAAGTAATTGGAGAAAAATTGTGATGAAATTTTTATGTTGTTTTATTGGAATTGAATCAACTGGTGTAGCAAGTATAGTACTTAAAAAACAAAAAAAAACTATTTTTGAAAAACACGTAGTTGAAGTAGACACTGGACTTAATTGGATGGCTTTAAATCAATACATTTAACAAGTTTAGAAAAACAAGCTGCTCAATGGATTCGTACACGACTTCATTTTTGGGACAAAAAAAAGGCAAATTTTCCCAAAATTTCAAAACTGTACGAAAAAAACCAAAAACAAATTTTCGAAACCAATACTGGATTTTTTTATGAATTTTTTTTTTTTTTTCTTAAATGATGTAATTTTTTCAATTAGATTTTTTTTTAAATTTCAACAGTATTTTTTTCTACAATCATAAAGACCAATGGAATTTTCTTTTCATTTAAAATTCATTAATAAAATGGACTTACTTACCGATAGCTGATAAATAATATCTTATGATTGAAGACAAATAAGTGATTTTTTTCTTTTTACCTGAAAGTAAATAAAAACACAATAAATTAATTATTTATTTATCTGTATTAACATTAAAATCTATATGATTAATTGTATGACTACATTAATACTCGCCATTCACAACAATATTACCATTAAAATAGTTAATTTATCTCAATAATTTATTATCATTTAATATTGCAAACAAACTGTTTCTAATTCATAATCATGAACGATTGATTGTTTCCGCAACAACTAATTACTATTATATAACACAACGTTATCACTACAAACAAGTTCTATCTACTTATTTGCTATTTTATAATAAACATTTTAATTATAGTTAAACACAGATTCATATCGCATCATATAATTTTAATAAATTATAATAATACACAGAATAGAATTCAAAACCTTTATTTACTATAATAATGATTACATAAAATCATCTTCAGCAGGAAAAGTAAATAAATGGAAAAAAATATATATATATATATATATTATATATATTGATATATAAATTTTGAAAATAACAATTTATCATTTCAGCGTGAATAATTTTAAGCGATAGAAAATTTTCGAAAATTGATGTAATCCCAGATCGTTAATCCTTTATTTTCATTCTCATATAACCAAAAACCAGTTCACCTATAATATATTTACCATTAGATAAAAAGATATACAATAATAATATTCGCCTATAATTTTAATAAAGTTGTCAAAACATAATAATGATGAATAATAAATTTTTCGGTGGTAAATTTTCATCGAATATTAATTATGATTTTGTTATAACAATATCTCTCTTTAAATAACTTTTGTATAGCTGTCTGCTTATAGAAATTAATATATATATACTACTATTCCGCATTCGGATCCTATCTATACATTATACAAAACTCTAATACATTACAAAAGATATAGAAATAGATTTTTGGTTTTAATTTTATATATATGCGCGCGGGAATAGAATAGATTTATTCTATTCTACAACCAACAACAATAACAACAACAACAAAACACAATAGAATACACATACCATACACTAACACACAAACTCCAATTGCCGGCAAATCAACCAACCAAAAAGTAAAAAAAAAAAAAAAAAAAAATGTATGGAAAAAGAAAAAAAAAGCAGAAAACATTGATTCGCATTCGCCCTCCCCATCTATCATGTTGATTGTGTTAAATTAAGAGATTGAAGGGTGGTATTGTAATCTTTCTAATTTAACTTTGAATTTTGTGTGAAAAAGTTAAAATAAACATTAACATTAAAATAATTAAGATTGTAAAAGTTTTAGATTTAATTTTCATTTTAAAAATGTTGGTAAGTACCTACTCGCCGTGCGTATTTTAAAAGTGAATTTTAAAAGTTCGGTCTGCAAGAAATCATTTTCGCAAATATCGTTTGTATTCTTTTTTTTTGTTTTTTATTTTAATAAAATTAAATTGGAATAATTATCACGAATGATAACTGCATTATGTGTTTGCCGCAATTAAAAACAAAATATCTTTTATTTATTTTTTTCCACATAAACGATATTCTTCTATATTTGTAGAATTGAATAATAAGTATCAGAAGGACAATATTTCCGATAAAAACTAAAATAGTATTTTAAAAAAAACAAAAAAAAACAAAAATTGCCTGAAATTTAAATCCATGGCATGTAGCTTTTGAATAATTCCAAAAATTAGAGTCTGTATTTCAAAATAGTTTCCGCATTTAAGCTTTGGATCAATTTTTGTGTGCAATACAAAATATTCTCTCTATCATAATTCATTATGTAGGTACGATAGAATAGATACTGTATAACGGAAAACACAAATTCCGTTTAAAGTTAACCTATTCGCTATTATATGGTTTACGTTTAATTATGTTTAGGGAGCACAGAAAATAAAAAAATTGAAATAATAATTAATATTAATTAATTTTCGGTTGGTGGTGTCTGTTAACCCAAGCTATATATTATCCAACAACAATTTAATATCACATCAAAAATCAAATACATAATTACTCATACTCATTTCAAAATACTACTTAATTATTAGTAACACGCACGAACTTGCAACATTAAAGCCCAAAATTCGGTATTTGTGGTATAAATGTCTGGGTGGCCATATACCCAGAACTGTTTGCCCTGAAAATCGTTTCACAGTTATATGTATATTGTATATGCATATAGAATAGAGGGTGATTTTATATTAGGTAGTAATCAGGCCAATCAGTAATTTACCTGAACTGGACTCAACCCAAATAGTCTACCACTACAACAACAAAAAAGTGTACTACTGTGCCAGGAAACTGTATAAATATTCAAAATCTTATCTTGTTATAATAGCGTATCTAATAACCAACAATAATAGTAATTATGATGACCGATAATTATTTAAAAAAGAAAAAAAAAAAAAAAAAAGAATTATAAATAATTAATTCATATAAAAACATGCGGTTACAAGCACAAAATATAAATGTCCTCTTAATAGAATAGTATTAAGGACTAATGCTTTCAACATTTAAAGTAAAACAGATAGCGAAGCGCCTTAAATTTTGACAAAAACAACTCGAAACATACAGCTGAAAATATTAAATCAATCTTGAACAATAAACATTATTAAAATGATTGATGATTTCAAAATTTTCTTTATTACATTGTACATTGAGTAACAATGCTTTTCACAACCAACACAAAACGCTTACATTTAGAAATGTATATTATTCCACCACATCAAATTATAATTTACCCTCGCCTCTATACTACTAATACATAATTTAATCGTAAAAAAAAGAAGACAATTTCATTTTAGTTTATCAAAATATATTATGATTTCATTTTGTGAACAGAACGTGAATTGTATAATTTCGACCATGGTAAATGGTGTAGGTTGTATTATGGTAAATAAATTTAATATTAATACATTATTTTTGTCGTAACAATAGTAATAATGTCATTAAATTGTGTTTTATAATGTGTTCCGAAATATAAAAACGAAAGAAATTAACACGCATGCCAATCTCTACTGATATTTTATATAATTTACTCTTGCCTGTTCTGATTTATAGTGAAATTATTCAACTACCTAATGTTTCAATTTAATTTAAATTTTATATTTAGTTTTCTTATGTGTTTTTGTTACGTTGTCCACCTACTTAAATGTCTTCATTAAAATAATAATAAAATATTAACAAAAAACTATAAGTAGTTGAAAAAAAAATCCTTAAAAAGTTGAATAAGAAATTGATTTGTTTTTAAAGTTATAATGAACCAGAAATAAAATATCTGCTCACGCATAACCATGGTTTTGATCGATACATTTTAATAACGAACGGCGGTTAGTGTTATCATTGCATGCTGAAAAAATCAAAAATAAAAAAGAAACGAAATGTGAAAGTTTATGTAAAAAATTTAGAATAAATGTGAAGCCTAAAAATAATCGAATAGAAGAGATTTTTTGGGAATCAAAATGTGGCGCGAAAAATAACGCTTATGTATGTACGTACCTACCCTTACGTTACTTTTATATAAACACTTTACCGTCATATACAGAAATAACACTGTGATCGTTTACTCATCATGTAACGTCTTCACTAAATCGCGTTATTAGTAAGTATTAGTAATTAGGTTTTAACACTGTATTGTAATCAGTTTTATGTAGACACGGCGCTTTACATTTGCATTAACGTTATGGTATCAATAATTAAAATTAACTGGCACTGTTTAAAATTCTTACAAACGTTATAAGTCTTTCGCTGTTTTATTGTAGCTGACGCATGCCCTACAACTTAACACTAACTGTTTTAAATTCCTTTCAACTAACTCACAATAAATTGTTTTTTGATTAAATGATCATTTTTAAATCGACAAACATCCTCTGATGTTTTCTTTTTCTTTTTTTTTTAATAAATCTAATGTTTTATACGCTTCATTTGGAATTACATAAATCTATTTTAAATGTATGGCGACATTCATGAACTCAACGAAATTAATGATGTGTATTTTTTCTTCATCTTTATATACGATTTTATTGTAAGATTTTTCCCTTTTAATCATTAAACGGAACAGTTAATTTCAAATTGTATTTTATTGATGAATTCACAACAACTAAAACCATAGTTTTTGGTAAATTATAGATTGTTAAATTTAATTAAATTATAGTACGTATACTCGAAACTAATGGCAGTCATTCACTATTCACATTCATATAAAATCTATATGGTATTCTATTAAGATATAGAATTTGAGATTTAGTGACAGCAATGAAGAATCTAAGAAATTAAATGAATCACTCTCCACTCTCAATAAGAAATTATCTCATTATCTCAGCTAATTTATTTATATTATTTATTCAGCTAATTAGTTTTGTGGTTCCATGTTTTTGGCAAATGGCCACAAAAATTTGATGAAATAAGTTCGGAAAATAAATTAAATGTAATTAATATACTCGATTCATTCAGTGGAAACGAGGAAAATAATATGTATTAAGTATATTCATTGTGAAATAATATTATGAGATTTGTGTATTGTGTTTAGACGATCATTTTTCGAAAACAACGAAATATTAAATAGGATATGAATGAGCTTATGATCCACACTTCATATAATATGAGATATAATATATGTTTTATATATTATCCCTTAAAGTGTTATAACTTTTTAATTTACGAATAACCATCTTATTTATAAAATAGGTGCAGTTTAAGTGAGCGTGCAACCATGTATTCAAATAACACGGAAATATGTACGTTACAAACTTCTTATTTTTTTCTTTTTGCTCTTATTTTTATTTTATTTTATTTTTTTATTTTTTGTTTTGTCTTTTTAATTATTTACTTGCAGTTTTACAAAGATATACGAGTATGCACATCGACTTTCTGTAATGTTTTATGCCTGAAACATGGTGCATCCGACTTGTATTTAACTAGTTATAAGCTTTAAGGCATATACCAAGGTACGTACTAACAATCTCCGTACTTACTTGCACGTACATAAACATATTATATTTGCATGTACTAGAATATTTTGTAACTATGGCGTGTATTCCATAAAATGCTAAATATAATGTAATGTTCCATTTCCATTATAATAATATTCTATAAAATTTATTGTTAGTTTACCCACTCGCGTTTTGTTTAATATATTTTTTACATAATAATAATATAAATGGAATATCTACCAACAAAAAAAAAAAACAAAACAAAAACTAAGGCTCGCTCTATGCATTGTTGAGCTATTTGCAAGTAAAACGTTATATTAATAAGCCGTTTTTGCTCGCGAGAAATCACTCGTGTATTATATTTTTTAATTATACATTTTAAACTACGAAAGCATTAATACAACATTTTCAATGCGGTACCTACTAAGTATATAAAAAAAAAAAAATATAAAAAATAAAACAAAAATAAAACAAAATGTTACATATTATGTACCTAGCATATTTATATTCTTATTGTGGGTCTAAAGCTAGAGTTAATTTGACTGGGTTAGACACAGAATGGGTAGGTATCTGGTATCGTTTATTTAATTATAATTATAACAAAACGTATATAACGCATTAATAATGCAAAAATGAAATAACATAAATAATAAAATAAGGCGATGGTGATGAATACTAAATTGCGAGGTAAATTTTTATTTTTATATCACCAAAACAGACAAATACTTAAATTTCACATAAGTTGATTATTTATGCAAGCCTTACCGATGAATGGAACGCTCGCTTTATACACGAAAATTGAATTAAATATTCTAGAATGATATTTGTTGGCAATAAGAACATCAAATGGTTTTTGATGCTACCATAAGGTTAAGCGAATAAATAAAAAAATAAAATAAAATAAAAAATAAATATCATCTAATGAAGGCTTGATTAGACATTTACAAGTGTATATATATTTTGTTTTGGTCTTTATTTATCTAGTATTTTTTCTTTCAAAAACATGTACAAAATGATCTATTTTATTTGTGGACATTAATTGTAACAATTCTTTCAAAATTGAATTTAGATTTTTCTTTTTCTGTGCGGTCGACCAATAATAAGCAAAGGCAACTCAATGAAATTTTAAGTAAGATTTTTTTTTTATCGTAAAGAAAACAAACCACTCAAGAACTAAAAAAAAAAAAAAAAACACTTAAACGAAAATAATTTCATTAATCACATAGATATAGCAAAGCAAAAGCAATTCAAATATTACTGTTTGCCTAAAACGAAAATGATGTTTGACTAAGTTTATAATAAATATTGATTTATTTGGATTATTGTTTAATTTGCGTTTATAATTAAACTAAAATGTTTATTAATCAAATGTAAATAGAACGGCTATATATTATATTGCGGTATTTATATAAATATAAAATATTAATAGAGATGAATAGAGATAACTAAATTATTACAAATCGTAATTAATATAAATGGAAGAGTAATATTTATACTCATGACATATTAATAATTATATTGATTGAAACCTCTTAATGTTGACCACTTGGTGTATTTTGCTACATAATATCTTTTTTTTTTGTTGTTCATTATTTGATTTGTTGTTTTGATCAAATTTTCAATACTGGACATATTGATTGTGAGAATATTAGTTTGTTATATTTATAGCATCAAATGCATCGTTAGGAACACGTTTTCTTTCCTAGAAACTAAAAAAATTAAGACATGATAATTTTTCATTTTTTTTTTCTCTGTACTATCTTCTCTTCCTAAAAGCTAGCTTAGAAAAAGATTTTCAGTTTCAAAAACCCTAAACTCTCTTAAGAGTCATATGTTTGTTATCTATGAATTTCTATATATATATTATTAAGAACTTTGCCTAATCCGAGCGCTCAATCGGTTAACTTTTAGATGTCGCTCAAACCGGTTAATTTAAAAAAATATATATTCCAGGGTACCCACCTGTGAAAAAATGTATTGTTGAACACGATGTAGAATTGCATAAAACGTAGCAAAGACAAAAAAAAAATCATATATATATATTAAGCTGTTTGAGCGACCACTAAGATTTAACTGATCGAGCTCAGATTGGGCACAGTTTTTATTGGCGCCAAACCCTACCACATATGTGACAGACTAAGAAATCCAAGATCAAGATAATCTTGAATTTTGGGTTACCATATATATATTTTATTTTGCTCCCTCTTAGATAGATATGATATGACGATCTACATATTACTGCAATATAGTTATATTCTATATTTATTTATTTATTTTTTATTGTATTTTGATCCACTTGAATAAATCTTATATTTTTATTTCTTATTCCCTTTTTTTTTATGTCGCTTGAATCATCACAAATGGAATCACTCATAAAAATAACATTCAATAATAATGTGATATAAAAGCACTTAAATTTTTAAAGAATTTATTGTGGCAAGAATTATATTCATCATTTAAAGAAAAATTAAACTTAATTACACTTAGTTTAAGTCGTATATTGAATTAATTAAATGTTATTCATAATGTCACATAAAGCATTTCTAGGAATATTTTAAAATTGTGTAGGAGTAGACGTAGAGTTGAACTGAATTGTGTATATTTCTGCATATCTTTTAATATTATTATTATATATATTGGTTCTGACTTCTGACATCGCTGCAGCCAATTAAAACGTAGTAAAAGTTTATTATTATTATTATTATTTTTTCTCTCTACTGTTTAATCTTTTCTTTTACAAATTGCAAGAAATTAGTGAAGTAAATATTAGCCATAATTTGTAACAGCATTAAATCACCAAGTTTTTTGATTTTTTTTTTTTGTAGACATCATTAATAAGTCTAGTATCTACTTACTTATGTCTATTCGAAATAAAATACTACCAACTAGAGATGTAGGTATAGAAAAAGCAAAAAGAAAACATTATTTGAAATTTTCAGATTTGAAATTGTTTGATAAATTTTTAACAAATTTCTTCACATCAGATATATATCATTATAATACACATCTTCATCATCATAAGTACAAAACACTTACAACCATTTTCTGTAAAGGTCCATGTTAAACAAATTCTTTATAGTATATATAGTTAAATGTATTATAATCATAGAATATTGACCTGTCGTGTTCATGTATGTATTGTATATGTATATAGTCGAGTCATTTCATTTTACGGCCTATTTTCAGCTTTAGAATGTAGTATGACATGCGAGAAAAATATTTTTCCTTTATTTGCTGTGCTTACCTCTGCTCTCAACCTCATAGTCCTATATTTACAAAGTTTATTATATTTTCTTTGTAACGTTACATCAAACATATCTAAATGCCTCTTTAAATTAAAAAATATATATATATATATAAATATATACTTAGAATATTATCTGTACAAAAAAAGAAAAAAAACAAAAAAGATAGAAGAATATTATATATATTCTTTTTCTCTGGTAAGTTGTATAGCTTGTAACCATGGCACGAGCCTTGCTCTTTCTATATGCCACACCATCTCAATATCTATTTTATATTGTATTTGCTTTTGGTTTATCGTTATGCTTAAATACCAAATAGAAATAACAATAACTGTCAAAATGTCTTTATTTGAATCTGGTGTGCACAAATTATATCACTAGAAATTTGAAGAAAATCAGTATTAAGAAAATATGTGCTATCGAATGAGAACCGTGAAAATTTATAATATAACTGCGACCTGAACAACTTATCTTCGAAAATGTAAAAAACGGAAAGGTGGCGGATTGTTAAATTTACTATAAAATAAAAAATATTTCTTTGAAATAAAATTCTTTCTGAAAATTAGAAAAGAAAATAACATTTAAAACAAAAATAACATACCAAAGTCAAAAGGTGTCAGTAACAAGTACAACAACAACAACAACAACAACAACAACAGCAAAGCAATAACATAACCGAAAAAAACAAACAATAATAATAATTGATTGCTGTGTTGATTTTTATAGGTTCAATATTAAATTGACGCTGACACGGCGCATTTTATCTGTCTCGTATTTGTTTCAAGATAAAGTAGAAAATTAATATTTGAAAAGATTTTTTTTTTTTTTATCTTAACATTAATAACTCAAAATTAAATTAAATCTATAAATTTTATTTAATTTTGATTTAAGAAAAAAAAAACTAATTATATTGTTCGATTCGATGAAATTAGTCTTTCCTCTAATTGTGATGGGCAATAAATTTCAGTGATCCATTAAATTCTGTTATAAATATACTTGTATATGCATATTGTATATAGTATAATATATTTTTTTTTTTCATTTTCTTTTCTCTCAACCAATAGAATATAAACCGTCTGCTTCTTACATACTTTCTTTCTAAGTAAACTTTATTTCAAGGAAATGAGTTTGCAATGAGGTTTATAATCGGTAAAAGAATTGGTTGGTAAAAATTGAAAAACTTTTCAATTTTTTTATAGCATTTGCTTTAAAACCATATATTTTGCGACGCGAAGTACGGAAAGAATGAGGCTACCGTGTCGAATATTTTATTGCTCAGAGGATTTATATAATATTGAAAATAGTGATATGTTACAATACTTTAGTTATTTCCGAGCGTAAGCTGTCGACATCATGAACACTTAAGACAAATAGAGGAGTTACTATTGCAGAGACATCTTTATATGCATTTGACAATTATATTATTGTTTTTGTTAGTTAATGGTGAATTTTTTTTTAAAGTTTTCGAATTAAAAAAAAAAAAGTTTTTTTGTTCATTAAAAACAATCGATAATAATTGAATGTACATTTAGATGCTGGTTGGTTTTGAAAATATTTCATTCAACTTTTACTTCAATCAATATTTCTGTACTTTTTTTTTTAATTAATCCAAGAGGCAAATTTCTACCGAAAAAAAGAAGAGAAAAAAAACATTAAATCTCATTACATAATCCAAAATATTATTATTTAACTGATTGAAATAGAAAATTCGCAATAATGAAAAGAAACCAAAACAAACATTTGATATTCAATATGAAATATATAAGCCATATACGCAGCATATTAATAATTCGAGAAGCTTCCATGTTTGAATGATTGAAATAATGAAATTTTCCACTTTTTTATGTTCTTTCCTTTGGTTTTTGTTTTTTTTTTTTTTTTTTGGTTCATATCAATTTCCTATTGTTTTGTGGTCATTTTCGACACCTTTTGTTTGATGACGAATTCAATTTTGTTCCATAGAAATGAAATCTTGAATGAAACGGATGTCCCTTTTCATCACAGAGCTTATAATAATATAGGATACGGGACTGTGGATACGGTAACTAAACGTGTTCGTTACCGGTCCAATAATACGTATGAAATGAATGTTTTCTATTTATACTACATATTTTGTGTTGGTGTATAAAAACGTGTGACATGAAATCAAGTATAAAACTGTACAGGGATTTATAACTTGCCACAAGGCGCACAAAAGAAAATTATATTAAAAGAAAAAAAAAATATTTATGGGTATACGATGATGAAAGATTTTCTCAATCATGGTTGAGCTTCGCGTGAATTGAGTGATATAGCAAAAAGAAATTCGATTTTTTCTCTTGTCCTTATTCTTGAAAAGAACAATTATAAAGTGGATAATAAAATCGTAAGCTTGAGATTAAGTTAACCAGTACGAATTACGATTACTAACAAAAATGTTCGTGAGCTCGATGTTTTCAATTTGTTTTTTGTGCGTCTAAAAAATTTGCTATGGTTTTTGATATTTCATTATGAGACATAGAACCGACGCAAATAGATCTTTAATTAGTCGTTCGTATGCTTTAAAATGAGAGAAAAGTGTAGCTGGTTAAGTGAATACAGGACATTAAAATGACTCCTTTTTTTTGACCTGCTGCTCAGTTATAACGCGATTATTATAAGGAAAAAAAAACTTCTTTTATTTAGTTACTTATCTATCTATATTTTTATTCCCTTGAATTAGCATCCATTACCAAAATTTGATTATTATTGGTAAAATATTATTATGCTCGTTATTATTGTGATGTTATATAATTTTCATTTCAAACATTTTACTATGCAAAAATATTCAAATGAAATTATTTTACTTACTAAAACAATCATGAACAAAAAATTATATCTAGGTTATAGTACAATTCGCATAATAATCGCTAAAAGGCTCTTACCTTGCCTTACCTAACGTATCATCTTCAATATGCACAATACCGCATCATATAGCTATAACATAGCAATATAACACACAATATACACACAATATTCCGAGGGAACCGGTGATTGCGTTCCTTTAAACATCATACATCATTAGGCTCGTATGTATAAATTATACGCGGTACTTTTAGTAAGGACGGTATAATATTTTTATATTATTTTTTGAAAAAATGTGAAAAAAGATACAATAATAATGTTTTGCTTCATACAATCGTTGTTGATGTTGTTGTTAACTCTTGAGATTTATATGGGTTTTAATAGTTTTAAATTTATAATTATTGTGTTTTAAATAACACAGGAGTGCTAACATAGTTGACATCGTTCGAGAATAGAGGCGCCCATTTGGAAAATAAAAATTGCTTGAACTCATTTACACCCATCAAGAAATTATTTTCTACCGAGTCTTAGAACTTCACTAAAAGTAAATAGAGGAATGTAGTGCAACAAGTGTGTGAAAAATTATGTTAATGAATAATAATCGACCGTAAATATTTTTTTTTGTTTTTCTAATTTTCTGAGTTATAATTATAGTGTTTAATACACCTTTTATTTTTGGCAGTTCAAGGTACGTATTTACCAAACAAAGTCAATATTTAATATTAAACCCATATCAATATTGTGTTTTTTTTAACACGTATGTGATATTTGAAGATGAAAGGAGATTTAACTGAAATACTTATATTTATAATTAAAATATAAGTTAGTGTCTTTCGCATGTGTGTGTAGAAAAAATTGAAATTAACACAAGATATTTAATTCATTCTAATGCTTATGTGCTTATGTAATAATAAGTTATTGAACTTTATCATGCTTAGATTACTAATCATTAACAGTTTTTGCTTCTACTTCCTACCTTAACGGTTTACTTATTCCAATAGCTAATAAAGCCATCATCAATCAATTGGATGATGAACGCAAATTATATACGCATTTATTGAAAGTCCTTTGAACTCTCTCTCAAGTCTAAATGTTATTTATTAGGTATTACCATTATGTATGTACAATAGGGCGTTCTAAAAAACACGAAATTTTTCAAATTTTGGTTCCCCCCTCTCATCTGGTGACAATTAGGATAAAAATATTCAAAACGAAATCCGGGATTGATTGGTTGAGTTTTGACCC
>JAABKK020060354.1:0-15820 GCA_011634745.2 Catotricha subobsoleta
GGATAGACTTTGCAGGGCTCTGCTACCAATATAGAATTAACAAAACGGATAAAGAAAATGTATAGCATTTTCTCTAAATCCAATTTTATATACTTTCTAATGAAACATTTATGGTTTTGTTGTGGGAGAAAATTTAATATAATTATAAAAATACATAATTTTTATAGTACCAAAAATTTAATGAAAAAAAAAAAAAAACAATAATATGGGGTTCGATGCTATTGAAACACTAACTTTTCAAATTTGTGTAAGTAAAATCAATGAGTCTCGTTATAAATAAATGAATTAAATTTAATGATTCTAATAAAGAAATAGTTCATATTGCGTACATTTGTAAGGAATGGAACCAGATTTAAAACAAAAACAAAAATGTTTAAGCGTCTCTAGTTTCGTTTTTTTAAATCATTTCTTATCTTTATTAATTCAGTTGTGTGTAAAATTAAACGAATTCAAAACAAAGTAAAAATTTCTTTTCTCGTTTTTCATATTTTTTTTTTTTTTCTTTTTAATTCAATTTATTTTGTTAATTTGATAATGAATATTTAAAATTTTATACGTTTATTTTATATTTTAATATTTCAGTGGCGATTGAATTAATTGTTCAGCATATCCGTGATTTTCTAAATAATCGTGGTCGAGGAATTGATAGCGATGCATCAACATCAACATTATTTTTTACGGCAAACGGTAAGAGAAAGAATGAAACTCATTCTCATAATATGCACAGACCGCATTAAATTTTAAAGTCAGTTCAGTTTGAAAAAAAAAAATCAATTATAAATTGATATAAAAAACACAAAAAAAAAATAGGAAAAAATTGATAAAGCTTAATTTTGTTAAAAGGCTAAGAAATTTTAGTGAATTTAATTGTAAATATTTTTTTGTTGTTGTCTTTTTTTTATAAAAACAATTGCTAACATATAATTAACAATAATTAACCAAAAGAAAAAAAAAATGAATCAATATTTAGCACGCCAATTTCGTACTAATTTATTTAAGACTAGACTTTTAATTAATCCTAATATTCTTCACTTATTTCTTGTAATCATATTCAGATCATTGTAAATTATGGTATCAAGATATCAATAGCACTTTTTAATAATAATATTGGTTCACTGAAATCAAGTGCTTGAAATATTAGATATATTCTTATTGCTAGTTTCTTTAATCACTTATTAAGATTACAATTAAAATTACGTTTGATTCTCATTAACATTACTAAAATATGTTTCTATTAGAAATGCAAATTTAGATCACAAATCTTTATTGTTGAAACATGCTTTAGTTTAACTTAAATTAAATAGTTCTTTGATTAAATTAAAGTAAATTACAATTACGAATCAGAAATATGCTAAACAAAATCTAATCGAATTATTATACTTTCATTATAGATATTTACTAAATGTGTTCAGTTCATAATCAGACGCATATCATTATATATGAATAGAGTATTCGAATTTCTTTTGCCAAATAACTTTTCGTATATGTAGAGTAAAAAATGTATTCAAACAAATTTGTCCGTCCAAATTTAAATGTTATCTAAATTTTTTCATTTTATCAGTAAATTTAATTGATCACCATTTCTGTAAAATCTGAAAACATATTTTGGAGTTCAACAATTACTTAGAATGTATACAAAATTCCAATTCGGTACGATTAACCAATTGAATGAAAGTCATATCGAAAGCCTCATACAAAATGTCCATATGAGGCTACACAAACCATACCCTATGGCATGAAGCTTTCGATATTAACTTATCTTATGCAGAACTAGCTGTTTAAAAAGACTTTTATTTTAATACACTTGAAATTTACCGTATATCATTTAATTGGATAAAACGAACAAAATTTAAGTTGATAGTTTTTTTTAGTTAGGAACTGCCTTTTTTCTCATTAGAATCACACAATCCTCTCCACATTTGGAAAATTTAAAACTATTGACTTTTATAGCAAGCTTTATTTAAATTTATTTGGCAATTACTTTCGAATTACTTATATAACTTTAAATTTAATTATCAATTAATAAACTTTCTCTAATGTAGTTTGTAATTATAAATTAAGCAAAATCACAAAGGTTCTATTTAGGATATTTTTTTTTCTTTTTTGTACTTGTAATTATTTTTTCTACCAAAAACGCAATTTATAGTAGAAGCATTAAACATAATTTCATTCCAAGTGGTCTGATATTAGAAAATCCTATAAATTAATGTTTCCAATTAATGATTTATTGCATTTTTTTATTTAAATTTGTGAAAAGCTCATACTTCTTGCTCCATAAGCAAAATTTGTATAAATATTTATATTCTTTATTTATTTATATTTATCTGTTTTGTTATAAGTTTGTGTTTTTATTTTTTTTTTTTATATATATTTTATTACATCTTAATTTATATTTTATTATTTTAAATTAATAATCGTTGATTACACATTCAAATTCCCATCACAATTTAATTTGAACATCAAATAGAAGGAAATAGTCTGAATGCTGGTCTCCGACGATTTTCAACTCTTTCCAAAGATATTTTTCTACAAGCACAAAATAATAATATGTATTTTAACAGTCATCCACGACGAAAATATGATATTATCGATATTAATTAAATTAATCAACCAAATATTATGATTAAATCTTATCAAAATAACTACGTTTTTATTTGAAAAATTGAAAAGAATCTATATAGTTTTCTCTTATTTATGATGTGAATTAAATTATTATTATTGTTTTTTTTTTACAAATTTTATTCGTTTTATATTCAATATTCAAAGATTATTGAAATCGATAGAAGAAAATTAATAAATAAATATGAATTTTGTTTGTGATTTATTGTAAAATTAATGAATTAAATAGTAAGTAGTTTTAGTTATTGTAAAAAATAAAATAATAGATTTTATGTAACACAAAAAATGTATTTAAACTAATTTTTACAATGAAATTGTAAATTATTTGAAAAAAATTTAACAAATAAAAATGAAAAAAAAAACATCTTTTTTTTTATTTTCCCTTCCGAAATAAAAATGTTTAAAAAAAAGTTTTTGTATAGCCGATTATTCCATACCATTACGATCGCAACACGGTCAATTAAATCACAAATCAGACTTATCATCATTTCATTAATTTTTATTCATTATTATTTAACACAGTTTTAAATGAAGCCTTTTTCAATAGTGAGTAATCATTAACCAATTAAATGGCAACTGAGCGAGATTATCGAGCAAATAATTTCAAATAAATAATGAGAAATTTTGGGATAAACATTCTATCATTTCGATAAGTTTTTTGTTTTTTTTTACTATATACAGACCATTTTTCAATTATTTTGTACATAATAGCAATTATTATCGAAATCGATCGAAAATAAAATGAAATTTATTTCTATTTGCATATATTTCTTTTTTCAATTAATTAAAGTTTGTCTATACTGCAAAATATTCATTTTCATTGATCCATGTTATTCGCATTGAACCCATCTATGGATTATGTTTTACTTTATTATTATTTTTCTTATTTTTTTTTGTATATATTAAACACATTGCTCATATAGTTACGCCATGAAAAAAAAAAAAAAAAACAGCAAAATATATCAGAAAAAAATGTATGTGGATTGATTTTTAGAAATTAAACATTAAATATTATCTCATTTTTTCTGTCTGTATCCGATAAAAATAGAGTCAGGATTAATCAGAATAATACTGTCATATTTGTGTCCAAAATTTACTTAATTATTTGCATTGATTTCCTTATTTCTGTATTTTTTTTTTTTTTTTTGGTACATACATTGGAAACGTACATTCACTTAGTAATATGGAAGAAAAAGAAAATAATATAAGCCAAGTGAAAATGAAATTGAATTGAATTGAATATATTTTAGGATAAATACAAAAAATCCTATGACTCACTAGTATGACAGCATCCATAATATAAATAAAATTAAGAAAAGAAAAAAAAACAAATTATATATAATTTGAACGTAGGACGAATTTTCTTCACATATTCGTATTGAATATTGATGATTGATATATAGATGCAGAGTGGAATGTAAATAAAATGAAAAAAAAAAGATGATGTTTTTAATTCGGCGCTCTTTACAAATCCTTATCGTATTTATCGTCTAAGCAAACAAATAATTATTATCAATAAAAGTTTAAAAAAAAAATAATATTGAAACTTTGAATATTTTTTAACGTTTTTGAATTTTTGAGGTTTTCTAAATCAGAAAGGATGAGTATTATTGATTGAGAAAGTGGAGGGCATTGTGTCATAGGAATCTCTATTTTATCAGAATTACGATATTCATCTATTTGAAACCTATTGGTTATGAGAAGCGAATACTAGTTATAATTTGAACTCTTCATTTAATTATGAAATTAGAGTTCGAGAAAAAGAAACTTATTGACCTGAATTGAAACAACATTTAATTTCAAGTGTAGCCGATTTTCAAAATATAGTTTATTTTTTTTCCATAAAATTTGCAATTTTTTTCAATTTCCAAACTTACAATAAGCCACCTTAATAAATTTTACGAAATCATCTCAAAGATAAAACTTGTGGAATTACAGAAAAACAAAAACAATCTAATAAATTTTATTTATGAAAGAAGAAAAAAAAATGTATTAAATACTTATAATTAAATTTTTTGAAGATTCCACCAGATAAACCTTAAATAGACATGAAAAATATATATATATATAATTATATATATAAAGACAAAAAATCATATTACTTTTTACATAATATAAGTTCTGTTAAAGGAAATTCATACGTACACACAAAAATTTTAGTATACGCGATATAACTTATTATAATATTGTTTAGTTTTCTTTTAAAGATATTTTTGTTAGCTTTACTTTTTGGTAGGGGTTATTTATCGTAGTAAAATGACTACATGATAGAGACGATGCGACAACGATGTCGCCACCGTGCTTTCAAACATATATTTATGAATGTGGAGGATACTAAATGCGCAAACTGGAGTCTGTAAGTCTGATTTTTCACATTTACATTACATAGGATAATATAAACTATGTATTTTTCTTATTTCGATACCTATACATAATATAGAAATGTTTTATATAGATTATTTTGAATAGGGCATATAGGCATCGAAATGTATTATGTCAGCAATTACTTTTACCTAAATAATCCTATTATTTTTATAATTTATTTTAAATAAATTTTCCTAAATATACTCATTGAAAAATTAAAGAAAGATTTTAGTAATGTTTCACATTAAATTTTTTCCATTTTTTTTTTTTTTATTATTTCTCTCATTCATTCGATAAATTCTACTTTTTTTTTTTAGGGCAAATAATCTCATGTTCCTTTTATTTACAGTCAATATACACTAATATAGAGAGAGAGAGAGCATATACATAACATTATACTACATGAAAATGAAATACATAAAAGTGGAATGAAAAAAAAAAAAATAAATAAAGAGAGATGTAAATATGACAGAGAATAGAGAACCCTATTGTGTATATTATGTAGTTAGGTCACGGGAACTTGTAATATTGTGTATTACTAGAAATAATGAATTTCTACTATTTCTACGCATACTAACGGTCTATATACTAACAAATAAATGGAAATTTTAGCGCATTGGTTAAATTCAACGAAAAATGTCAATTGTTTATTAGTCAGTTTACTGTAGGAACGCGTACCAGAAAGTTTATCTGTGTTTCCTTTTAGATAATATTATTTTAGTGATGTTAAAATAATTTCATAGTTTCATTTCGGTTTTATAGGATTTGTTGTAAATATATTTATTCGATTAAATCAAATAGAATTTACAATAATTTTTCAGTGTATGTTATATAAAAATTTTTGAGCATAACTTGCCGAATAGTTTCCTTTTTGCCCATTTTTTTTTTCTTTTCCTTTTTTTGGTGTACTGTGGTATTCGTATGTACTGTGCAGCATATATTGTACAATGAACTTTTGTATGTACATTTATCCGAAATATGGATTTTAAATGTTTCTGAAATGAATGCCAAGTTAGTTATTTTCAGTTTTGAATATTCGTATAGGACTTTTATGTTTATTTCAATTAAAAAAAATGTTTTTCGATATTATTAATTAAAATTTATTTGGAGGATGTCCTACGAAAGGTAATATATTACCTCTATAAATATTATATTCGATAATATTCAATAATTTATATATATGTAGTTTTTTTTTTCTGTTTCGAAATTTCTTTAATACCTACTATGTTTTTTTTTTTTATATTTTTTTTTCTTTTTAATTTATTTGGATCAGTAATAAATGTTGTGATTCTCCTTTTCAGCACTGGAATTCATGTTCACTTCTGAATTTCTTTTAATTACCTAGCAATCTTATATATTATTAAGTTTTTGGTAATCATGAGTTAAAATTATATATACGCTACCATATACTATACAATGACATCAATAAGTGCGACAAATATTTATGAATGCGGCATTCAGTAGTTAAAGTTATATGTCTAGGTGGAAAAAGTGATTTGTGAATCATAGTGGTTAAACGTTCTTAAGTGCTTGGTACTGGGCTACGTTTAAGTTTTATATTAACGACAAATGAAACATTTCTCCGTATAAAAAAAAAAAAATTATTTCACGTCTCTATGGTGGCAGTGATTGAAAGTTTTGCACGTACCAGCAAAAATCATGCTATTTTATAGTAACATTAAAAAATTTATTGTAGGTTAGCATCAGCAATTAAAGAGGAAACGCTTATAAGAAAGGATCTGGAAATAAAGAACTTAAATTCAGAGATGGCATCGAAAACAAATAATACTAGCCAATCGAAAAAAAATAAGCAAGCTAATGAACCTAAGCCGACATCACTGTTTATTCTAACTGAAGAAAATATAATTAGAAAGTACACCAGATTTATAATTGATTGGCCGCCCTTTGAATATGCTGTGATAGCTACTATAATTGCCAATTGTGTGGTATTAGCAATGGAAGAACATTTACCTGCAGACGATAACACCGATTTGAATAAACAGTTAAATGAAACCGAAGGTTATTTTTTGGCTATATTTTGTACAGAGGCATCGCTCAAAATCGTTGCATTGGGATTTGTGATGCATAAAGATTCATATTTAAGAAATATATGGAACATTATGGATTTCTTTGTTGTACTGACCGGGTAAGTTTAATTAAATATGTATTTCACACAGTATTTCTTAGTATTTACAAAAAAAAAAAAACTCGCTGTTTAGTTATAGTAGAACTTTTTCTTTTTGTAAATAATATATGTGTATTTGTTTTTCGAATACTCTACTAAAATAGTATTAAAATTAACTAGGTGACTAGCACATCACTTTTGTGGTAATTCACTTTCTTCCTGTAACATCCCAAAAAAAATTAGCGAATTTATTTTTTTTAAAAAAAAATGTATCGGCTAATTTCTAAAAATTATAAATGAAACAAAATAATTGAAAATTTTGAATTTCCTTAAAAAATCGAAAACAGTTTTATGTACATAACATTATCATTCCTTAGATAATTAATAAAATTCATATGCAAATAAATAACCAGAATGTTTCTTAAAAAAAAAAAAAAATTAAACCAATTTTGAAGTAATATGTGGCAAGTTTAATTGGATCGCGAGATAATAATTTTTTTATTTCTAAAAATCAATTTTGATGTGTATTGGGTGCCCGACTTATATCCAAATGAAAAAGTGACTAATCACCAAAAAAGAAATAAAATAAAAGAAATTCAACTATCTCCTAAAACTATGTGTTCTACATAAAAATATATATATAAAAGTTTCTATAAATGTAAATTAAATAATAATAAAAGTTTTTTTCGCCGAGAAACTAAATTTTTGATAAAATCAATGAAAAATGTATTACATATTTCTCTAACCGCGAATACACCGTGCGGTTTTATGGTATATATGTATCACATATATCGTTCTATTTCATTTAATATCACTGTTTTAAATATTAATAATATTAAATAAATAAAAAAAAAAGTAATAAGAATTGGTAGAACTTTATTAATAATTGATGTAGAAATATAGTTTTATGTACATTAATTTAAAGATATTTATGCCATCATTTCATGCTTAATGCCCTCTTCTATTAAAACAAAAAAAAAAAACAAAATATATAAATAATAAATATGAGAGATGCCAATAATTACTAACTAAGACTAAAATAATGTTATTCTATATGAGAAAAAATTATTATTATATTTTATTTTTAAGTAGGAAACGTTGTTTTGGGAAATAAGCCACTTTTTTATATCGTTAGGCTAATTTGTCTATATCTCGGTCTATTTCACAATAAAGCGTATTTATTTATTTTTACAGTATTTCAAAAATATTTTTGCTCAACTTTATAAAGACCAATAAAGCTAATTCCGGATGAATTCAAGAATTCGCTGTTTACAATATTTAGGGAATCCAATCATCTGTAAGGAAATAAAAAGACCGTACAAATTTCTAAGTAGCAAGAAATTCTATAGTGTCAGTTGAAGCTTAAAAGTGATCTAATAAATTAGTGAATTCTTTTACATCTTTCTAATATAGGTATCTTCAAATCTGTGAACATATTTTTAATTATTAATGTAGAAAACAATTTCAAAAACTTCTTTATACCATACTTAACTGAAGTCGGCACAAACTTTCACCGATTCCATAGCATTCGAAATAAGCATCATTGTTCTTCGGGAATGATTTTATTAAAAATCGATAAAATTATGAAAAAACCGAACGTTGTATCCGTGAAAAATATCTGCTTTGGCAACTTTCATTAGACAAAAATTAGGAACATTTTAGTTGTGTGATGATCATTATTAAATTTATCATAATTGTTCCAACAAAAAATTTAAAAAAAAATTAAAATCGAACAACTTTTTGATTTTAAAACGAATTTTTATTTTCAAAATTATATAGCATCATCACAGTTCTGCCAATAGGTCCAAATCTCAAAACATTAAGATCTATACGTGTTCTCCGTCCTTTAAAATTAGTATCTGGAGTTCCAAGTAAGTGTGTTGTAATATTAGTCAAATTTATTTTATACTTAATTCATCTTCTTGTTTTTTTTTTTTTTTTATTTTGTTTTTAATATAATTTGAAATAGTCTTATTCTTCATTAATTAAACTTATTGTAAATATAATTTTATGTAGGTTTGGATGTAGTTTTAAAATCAATAATAAAAGCTATGGCACCATTGCTTCAGATTGGACTTTTAGTTCTATTTGCGATTGTGATTTTTGCAATCATTGGGCTAGAGTTTTATTCGGGTGCATTACACAAAGCCTGTTATAGTTTTACAAATATAAGTGAGTGGTATCATTAATATTCAGCATTCATTATTTTTATGCATAAAATACTTCTTATTTTTGTGCACAGACGAATTTGCTTCCGATGGTGATCCGGATCCCTGTAATTCAGATCATGAACCTTTAGCACCATATGGTGCTTTTGTTTGTCCTAATAATGAAAGCACCTGTTTAGAAAATTGGGATGGTCCAAACTATGGAATAACTAGTTTTGATAATATTGGATTAGCCATGTTGACGGTATTCCAGTGTATCACAATGGAAGGTTGGACCTCCATCATGTACTGGGTATGATAGTTCTTTTTTGATTTTCATCCATATTTGCATTTATATTATGAAAATAAAGTAGAGATGCACCGAATACTCGGTTCGGCCGAATAGTTAAAACCGAATAGTTATTCTTTTAAATAAAAAATAGCTAGGAAAATTTATTGATTTAAGTTTATATATATAGATAACAAATTTAGTTTTAATTATTTTATACATTTGATCGTATTTATTTAATATAAATGTAATATAATTAATTTATAAACTTAAAATTATATAAAACCTAGTCTTTAGGTTTAGCTAAATATGAAATTTAAATTATACATACAGACACTAAAAATACTTCAGTAGACTAGATAATTTCCGTAGCATTTAAGTATACTTATATAGGACAACTAAATTGTGAGCAAAAAAAAAAACATATTCGGTATTCGGTTTAAATGGCGCCGAACTGAAATTTTGACCAAAATTTTCAAAATCACAGTTCGATGCATCTCTAAAATAAAGTCACAATTTAAATAAATTAAATTGATATGCTATATAGATGAACGACGCTGTCGGCCCAGCATTCAATTGGTTGTATTTTGTGCCACTTATTATTATTGGTTCATTTTTTATGTTGAACTTAGTTCTTGGTGTACTTAGTGGGTAAGTCTTAAATGTTGAATGATTGTATTAAATAGTTCTTATATATGTTAAAAGATTAAATCGGTATCACTTAATTTTTATATTAAGTAACCACTGTTTTTCTTTTCTTTTATTATTATTGTAGTGAATTTGCTAGAGAAAGAGAAAAAGTAGAAAATAGACAAGAGTTTTTAAAGCTTAGAAGAGAACAGCAAGTTGAAAGAGAACTTGATGGATATGTGGAGTGGATTTGTAAAGCCGGTAGGATGTTTGTTAACATTACTAGTTTGGGGCGAACATTTTAATCTTTCAATAAATTTTATGCGTATTTTTAATATTATATTTAATTTAATTTTTTTTTTGTAGAGGAACTAATACTGACTGAAGAACGAACTTCTGAAGATGTAAAAACGCATATATTAGCAGGTAATATTTAAAAGAAAAGTAACAATAATGTATTATTTTTTTTTTATTAAATCAACGGTTTTGTGCTTATTTATTTCATTACAGCTCGACGAAAAGCAGCTAAGAAGAAAAAGATTAAAAATCTCGGAAAATCAACAGACACAGATGACGAAGATATAGAGTCTGAAACCGAAGGTAAATTTATTTCGCTTTTTTTTCGAAATTCATAACATAAAATAGCAATTGACTTCTTTTCCAGTCAATAAAAAGAAAAAAGGTAATCGTATTATTTACAAGGATCGATTTGTCAACCTACATATTTCTTTTATAAATTAATATAATAGTTGGCAATGATTATGTAATATATTTCTATAGTTTTACGCTCAGTCTGTTAGTTTTAGTACATTGATGATCATTTATAAAACAATTGGAAAGAAATGTATGGTGATTCATTTTGTAAATTTACCCAAAAAAAATCATCCATCATAAAACGAAATTTTAGCTAATTTATGGTCTGCGTAGCTATAACTTTAGAAATCCCAAATTCCTAGCTAGTGAGAAACTGTAATATATATAATAAATGCTTTTCTTACAATATTTTATTAAATTAAATATAATCTGATTGAATTGAATAGAATAGGATCAGTATTTTCCAAATTACAAAAAAAAAATATATATATATATAATATATCTTTAAAATTGCATTATTAATTCAAATTTTTATCACAATTTCATTATTAATATTTAACTATTATCATAGTCTTCAAAAAAAAATTAAAAATAGTTTTTCTAAACTCGCAGCATCCTGAAAAATAATAAATTGCTTATTTTTCATCAGAGCGATTAATATTTATAATTATTAGCGCTTAAAGGCATGAAGCATCTGCGGCATGTCCACTTTTTTCCATTAATTGCATTGCTATTAATTAGCAATTATTAATAAGTTTATTTCAAATAATAGATAATATACCATTTCAGGCTTTAAATCCAGGATGGGCAGCCAAGGTAGTTGTAGAAATTTCTGGTTAGCAGAAAAACGACTTCGATACTGGATCCGTAATACAATCAAAACACAATTTTTTTATTGGTTTGTTATTTCTTTAGTATTTTTAAATACTTTTTGTGTAGCTGTCGAACATTATGATCAACCGCCATGGTTAACGTTATTTTTGAGTAAGTGCTAACCAAAATTCATTCATCTAAATAGAAATTTTATTTCAAAATTATTTTCGATTATTTTATAGATTATGCTGAATATGGATTCCTTAGTTTGTTCATAATTGAAATGTTAGTTAAAATGTATGCTTTGGGTTTGGTAAAATATTTTGAATCAGCATTTAATCGTTTCGACTGTATTGTTATATGTGCTTCTATATTTGAAGTAATATGGACTAAAATTAAAGAAGATTCATTTGGCCTCTCAGTATTAAGAGCATTACGTTTGCTTCGAATATTTAAAGTGACCGCATATTGGTCATCACTACGCAATCTTGTTATTTCACTTTTGAATTCAATGAGATCAATTATATCGTTACTGTTTTTGCTGTTTTTGTTTATAATGATATTTGCATTGTTGGGTATGCAATTGTTTGGTGGTAAATTCATTTCAAAGGACGGATCAACACCACCCACTAATTTTAATACATTCACAATTGCATTAATAACCGTATTTCAAATATTAACTGGTGAAGATTGGAACGAGGTGATGTATCACGGTATTCAATCTCAGGGTGGGATTAAAGATGGAATGGTTTACTCACTGTGAGTTGTGATGATTGATCTTAAATTATTTGAGTACTAACTATTTTGTAATAATAATAATAATGTTTTTTTATAGATATTTTATAATTTTAACGTTATTCGGTAACTACACGTTGTTAAACGTTTTCTTGGCTATCGCCGTTGATAATTTAGCAAGTGCTCAAGAGCTGACAGCGGCCGAAGAAGAGCAAAAGGAAATCGATAAAGAAAAACAATTACAAGAACTCAAAAAAGAAATGGAAGCCTTACAAACTGATGACAATTTAAAAACTGATACTATGGTTAATTTACCGTCCCCACCTAAGGACCATAAACAAGATGATGAAGAGAGTAATCCAGATGGTCCAAAGGAAATGTTACCATACTCGTCTATGTTCATTTTATCAACAACAAATCCGTAAATAATGCTTCTGGAACTTAGGAATGTCAAAGACTATAATACTTCTCTTTTTTATTCCTTTTTTTTATTAGAATACGACGTGGAGCACATTGGGTCGTTAATTTGAAATATTTTGATTTCTTTATCATGTTGATTATATCTCTATCATCAATAGCCTTAGCTGCTGAAGACCCTGTTGATGAATTTTCGCCACGCAATGAATGGCTAAATAAAATAGATTATGCATTTACTGGCGTATTTGCAGTAGAAATGTTATTAAAAGTTGTTGACTTAGGTATCGTTTTTCATCCTGGAAGTTATTTGCGAGATATTTGGAATGTAATGGATTCAGTTGTTGTTATATGTGCTTGCGTTAGTATAGGCTTTGATATTAGGTAAATTTGATTAAAATATATTAACTTTGTAGAGACGTAAAAGTAAAACAAAAAAATTATTCACTATAAATATTATAATAGAATAAAATCTTATCACAAATTGTTTCATGTGATATACATGGAGGAACATTGGGCTATCTACTTTTTCAATTAAAGTAGAATATTTAACAAAATATATTTATGAAAAAGTATTCGGTGGAAATTGAAGTTTTCAAAATTGACAAAAAAATATACTTACCGTTACCTTATTCGACAGTAAGTCTGAGTCGTTGCTCGAAGATATTTAATATCATCATTTATAGAAAAACTAAATAATAATTATTTATACAGTAGAGGTTATTAGAATTGTAATTATCTATCTCCAATTTCATTATATGTATGCTAAGTCTTTAGTCATATTACATTGATTGTTGCAATGATAGATAAGACTTTGTGCTATATTTTGCGTTTGTAATTTAAACCCTAATTATATTCGTTGAATTATTGAACGATCACAGACATTGATATTTTATATAAAGAATATGTTAAAGTCTACCCAAATCGCTGCGTTCGTTGCATAATTCATGATTCAATGAAGTAGAAATGAATTACAAGGCAGAGATATGATATTGAATATTTAAAAATATAATAAGTCACAAAAATTGTGATATAATCATATATTAGAAATAGATTGATTGCATATTTCATAAAGTTGTAAAGAATTGATATTGATTTTTATAAACCCATACATAGATTACAGTTTTATTAGTAATTGATATCTTGATCATAATCGAATCGAGATTTTTGGCACAGCTTAAAATATTACTAATAATTTTCAGACATTAGGCGCTTCGTTTATGGCATATTAGTAAAGTTCGGTAAATTATAACTTCTAAACAGGGAAGTGGACCGAACCGAACCGCACTGAACCTCAAGAACCGCTGTTTTTTTTGACTTCAGAACCGAACCTCTTTTAAATTTTTGTCGCTATTATGCATTTCTGTAAAATCTTACTTCATTTTACTCTTTTTTAGGAATTTGACGATAAAATTGTACTTTATTTTACCTTTTTACTGAACGCAACCTCAAGAACTTCCGCTTTCTACAATTTTTTTGACATCAGAACCGACCCCTAAATTTATTTACAAGAACCGAACCTCTCATTTTAATTGATAAGAACCGAACCCCTAAAAAAATTAAGGGGTACGCATCCCTGCTTCTAAATGGAGGATCGCATAGAAAAATCATATGGAATGAAAAGTTGCATCTTCAAAAATTAGTGGGGGTTGGTTATAGTTATAGATGGTTTTTCTGTGCGACCTTTCGCATACAAGCTATAGGTATTTTAAACTTTACTGACTTTACTAATATGCCATTAACGAAAGCGCCAATTCAATAAAGATTTTTAGTATAATTACGCTAATAAAACCAATATAATAAAACTATTAATCGGCTTTTATTTATTGTATCTCGTTTTAGACGTCAGTTATTATTCAACAATTATTTTTCTTTTGCGTCTCCACAAATCATTTTTCCACTGATGACTACATAAAAGTATTAAAAATTAATTAATCAAATCAATTTGCTTAATTTTTCAGTTTTGCTTTAAGCGATAACACAGGTGGTAAAAGTACCGTTGCACAAAATTTGGCAACGATAAAATCGTTAAGAGTATTGCGTGTTTTACGTCCATTAAAAACAATAAAGCGCGTTCCAAAATTAAAAGCTGTATTTGATTGTGTAGTTAATTCATTAAAAAATGTTGTGAATATATTAATTGTATATATATTATTCCAATTTATTTTCGCTGTCATCGGTGTAAAATTATTTAATGGTAAATTTTTTTACTGCACAGACGGAAGTAAACGCAATAGACTTGATTGCCAGTAAGTTATTGAATTCATTTTATAATTAAATTTGATGTTGTTTCTTAATTTTCTAAGGATTCTTCTAAAAAAAATAAACTTTATTTGAAGGTGTGTCTAATAATTCATTAATAATAATTCAATCTATGAAAACCTCGCATTGTTCCTAAATTCCTTTTTTTTTTTATATATTTGTACATTTATATATTTTTAATCCTACCATTTTGTATGATATAAAAGGAAATTAGGACCAATGCGAGGTATGAATCTACTTAATCTTTTTACTTCAGAGCAAAATCATGGTATTCAAAAAGACAACGGAATGACTAATCGACTTTGAAAGGTCATAATTTCTTTTTCGATTGGTTTCAGTTCAAATTGAAACGGTTTGAATTAACTTTTGGTATTCTGGGCATTTACTTATTCAGCAGTTCGTTAATGAGTTTTCTCATCTTTTAACAAGAAATCTTTAAAATTCAGAAAAAAAGAAATTCAGACACACCTTGTTCGACGTTAAAACAACAAATATTTATGTTTGAAATTTTTATTTTTTTACAGGGGTACATATTTTTCGTATGATGATGCTAGCGCAATGCCAAAAGCAGAACGCCGATTTTGGCTAACTCATAGTTTTAGCTATGATAATGTTGCAAGAGCTATGTTAACACTGTTTGCAGTTCAAACCAGTGAAGGCTGGCCTACGTAAGATTATTAATTTTATAATCTAACACGAAAACATATTAAATTTATTGTACCCACTATTAATTTTTATAAAATTTTCATGAACTAAAAATAGAGTACTTCAAAATTCAATGGCTGCTTTTCAAAAGGATAAAAGTCCTATACCAAATTTTCGTATTGA
>JAABKK020060354.1:15920-28458 GCA_011634745.2 Catotricha subobsoleta
ACTAAAAATAGAGTACTTCAAAATTCAATGGCTGCTTTTCAAAAGGATAAAAGTCCTATACCAAATTTTCGTATTGAAATGTCTATTTTCTATGTTGTTTACTTCATTGTGTTCCCATTCTTCTTCGTTAACATATTTGTGGCATTGATTATCGTTACATTTCAAGAGCAAGGTGAAGCTGAGCTACAAGATGAGGGAATCGATAAAAATCAGGTAACCAAAATAAAGATGAATCATTGGCGGTGTCAAGTACTGGGTCTTCAAGGTTTTAACGTTGAGATACCGATACTACTGAATCTTCTCGTATTCGACGGACTGTACATCAACTGTTTATAAATCATAATACGTAACATCGAGCAATGCATTGCATATATCGATTGAAATAAAATTTTAATAAATCTCGCCGCGCAAAATGAACAAATTAACATGATACCATGATATCAAGTGATTCAATGCTCAAGACGACACCTCTCATGATTTGTCTCAAGATTTTATGTGCTAAGAATCTAACGAAATTATAAATTTTATATAATTTACAGAAATCTTGTATTGACTTTACAATAAATGCTCGACCTAACGAACGATATATTCCAAGTAATCATAGTGGTTTTAAATACAAGGTCTGGAAATTTGTAGTATCAACACCATTTGAATATTTTATTATGACATTAATTGTTTTTAATACTTTATTGCTGATGATGAAGGTATTGGTTCAAAAAATTAGCTAAAATATGTTTTTCTTTAATTTTTTATATTATTTTTTTGTATATTTTTTTTTTTTTGATTTTGTTAAATAATTTTAAATATGAAAAAATGAAAAAGAAAAAAATGTTGGTACTTTTCAATGGGTGTTATTGATTATTTGCATTGAATGTTATTTATTTTTATTACATTATAAGAATAGATATGAAAAAAGTGCTTAATTACAACTTTTTATTCATTTTAATTTTTCTTTTTTCATATTACTTTCAATAATTGCTGCGGTATTTCGTAAAGGCATTCTTATAACTGTGGAATTGGACTCAATTAAAAAGTTATTTTTATTTTTAATTTTAATTGTTAGTTTTGATTTGATTTTATTAATTTTGTGTTTTTTTTTTCCACATTTACACAAACCAACGCTACACCGTACACAATCATAACATTTATATAAAATATAAAATATAGCTTTAGTTATTCACATAAATATACATGTTTTGAACAGTTTTAA
Source organism: Catotricha subobsoleta (assembly GCA_011634745.2). Classification (NCBI taxonomy): domain Eukaryota; kingdom Metazoa; phylum Arthropoda; class Insecta; order Diptera; family Cecidomyiidae; genus Catotricha; species Catotricha subobsoleta. Next base: position 17,131 of record JAABKK020060354.1, read on the forward strand.
GTTTTGCTTTTTTTATGTTTAAAAGCATATAAATACTAATTATGATTTCAACAGTACTATAATCAAAGTGAGGCACATGAAAAAAGAATGAGACATATCAACATGGTATTCACGGCAATGTTTAGTATTGAAACTATACTCAAAGTAATTGGATTTGGTGTAAAGGTTCGTATGAATAAATTTATATTACTATGTATTATATATATTTTTTTTTTCTTCATTTTCTTATAAAATAAATACTTAGTTACTTCTTTATATAAAGAATTACAATACTTACTGAGAGAGCAAACATTTGAAACAATTTATCAATTTACCTTAAAAAATGTTAATAATGGAAAATTTCAAATATCACTTTTTAAGGAAGAAAATTTTCATTTAAATAATTACCAAAAATATTCCAAATAATAAATACATTTAAAAAAAAAAAAAAATATCGCTTCTGGGTGGACTCGACTCGAACCATTGCGCCACGGAGACTTTATTGCATAAAATAATTATAAAGAAAATTTGCATAGCAGCCAATGCTTTACTTAATTCACAAAAAACCAAAAAAAAAACCAACTAGTTATTAAAAAAATATATTATTAATTTATATGAAACAGAGTTAGTTCGGTTTGTTATCTCCACTTTTAGATAATCAATATTTTATTATTCCGGTAATAATTCATTTTCAATAAAATTAATAACGATATGTTATCATTATCAAATAAAGCAATACTTTCAATCTATATTCAAATATGTACGTGCAAAATGTATCTACATCATAATAACGTAATATTTAACCATTGAAATAAATGAAAACTTATTTTCTTCAGTGCCGGTGTAAGGTTTGATGGCGCTCTAGGCAGATTTGAATTTTTTTTTAGCCTTATTCATATCTGCTTAAGATATAAAAACAAAGTCGCGCCGCGCCTCTTACCCTTAGCTGAAATCTTCAATTTTTGCGTCCCTTACTGCTGAACATTTCAATCTTCGCTTTCCTTAGTAGCCTAAAACTTGTACATAAAGCTTTCTTTTCGCTCTCATCATCGATTATGGCGCTCCTTAAATTTGTGCGCTTTAGGTTGTAGCCTCCGTGGCCTATGCCTTACGCCGGCAATGAATTTTTCTTCATACTTTTTGTCCGCTATATATTAAGAAGAAAAATGTTAATTTGTTTGTTTTTTTGTTGTTGCTATTTTTAATCAAAATCCTAATGACTTGTCTGTTTATTTCAGAAATTCTTTAAGGATCCATGGAATATCTTTGATTTCATAACTGTAAGTTTAAGTCAAAATAATTTTTTTCTTTCATCAAGATTTAAAGTTGTAATTTAAATTGGTTTAATTGCAGGTCATTGGAAGCATAGTTGATGGCGTACTCACTGAAATTGATGTTTGTGTTTTTTTTTTTTTGATAATTACATTTATTACTCAAAAAACAGAAGAAAAAACTATAATCGAAAAATTCTAAATTTTAAATTTTAGGAAGCAAAAGAAAAAATATATGATCCGGAATCCCCTCATAATAAATGGAATCCATTTATTGGAACGTTAGATAAACAGAAAATCGGTTCGGTAAAATATAAATAAAATACCACTTTTTAAACAAAAAATTATTTTAATAATATATAAATTATAAAAAAATAAAAAAAATGGAGGAACATTGGAGCATAAAATGTTAGCAACTGAATAGCGAAAAATATATGAACAAATTTTATTTTGTTTATGTTAAAAATAAAAGTGTACTTGGCGAAAAAAAAAATGTTCATTTATATTTTATTTCGCCTAATCGACTTTCATTTATTTTAAAATATCACGGTTATCTAAGCTATTCATTCTCTATGTTCATCTATTTTTTGTATTTTTATAATGAACGAAGATAAATTAATTTGAAAATGTAAAATTGGAAAATATAAAACTACAAGTATATACTTTTTTTTTATTTTTCAATAGAACACCAAATTTAAGATAGGCTTCTTACGTCTATTTCGAGCGGCTCGTTTAATAAAATTATTGCGACAAGGTTACACCATACGAATATTACTATGGACATTTGTACAATCATTTAAAGCTTTGCCTTATGTATGTTTGCTCATTGCAATGCTATTTTTTATTTATGCGATTATTGGAATGCAGGTAATTCATAGTTTTATCTAATTATCTTTTAAACACTGTTCATATTCATCAATTTAAGCGAAATTTTTATTTCGATTTCTTGACATTTATTAGGTATTTGGAAATATTGCAATAACAGGTGATATCTTAACAAGACATAACCATTTCCAATCATTTCACCAAGCACTAATGTTATTATTCAGGCAAGTGGTTTAAATTTTCGTTTTTGTTTTAACAATTAAGTAGCTTTTAAGTTGAATGAATATAAACGAAATGAAAATCAAATATACTTATATGGTTATCGTAATATAAAAAAGATTCGCCAGAACAGAGGAATTTCAATCAGTCATTTCATTTTAACATGTAGTAAAACTTATATACTACCAAAAATAGAGTTCTGAGAAATAGTGTTTTGATCAATGAATCTGATAAACGACAATTTTAATGTTTACAAACACATCTCATGCATTTTCATTTATATTATTATTTAGTTTTTTTTTAAAGATATGTTTCAATTCGCAACAATTACAAACTCGTATTTATTATAATTCGTAATATTAAATTTGAAAAAATCATATTTGATTCACAGATGTGCAACAGGCGAATCTTGGCAAACCATTATGCTGGCATGCATTTCGGGACCATGTGATGCGAATGCTCATAAAGGAAATGAAAGATGTGGTTCAAACATAGCATACGCATACTTTGTGTCATTTATTTTCTTTTGCTCGTTTTTGGTAATAATTTCATCGATTCATAAAACAAAATACAAAGCAAATACAAGATACTCGTATGATTGAATAATTTTTAATAAAACATCTCTAAATTTGTTTAAAATTATCTATTATTTGAAATATTCTTACAACAACAGTTTTTTGTTGATTAAGTCAACATCAATGTTGTCAACAAAGACTAATTTAAATAATAAATAATTTTAAATAAATTAAGTTGAACAAATTGAAGTGGTGTTCTATTAAAAAAAAAAGTCAATTACTAATATTATTTTGCAACTGAGTTCTTCAATATGAAAATAAAATTTAATTTAAAATTATTTTATATCAGATGTTGAATTTATTTGTTGCCGTTATTATGGATAATTTCGATTATTTAACAAGAGATTCCAGTATTTTGGGTGCTCATAATTTAGACGAATTTGTGCAAATATGGGCAGAATATGATCCAAATGCAACGTATGCTCTTTTTTTATTTTTTTTATTTTCTTTACAAAAAAAAAACAACAACAAAAAACATAAATTAAAAAAAAAAATTTTTTTAGGGGCAAACTTCTCTATACAGAAATGTATGACATGCTCAAAAATATTGCTCCTCCCTTGGGTTTTGGTAACAAATGTCCCAATCGGCTCGCCTTCAAAAAACTTATACGAATGAATATGCCGATGGATGATGACAAAAAAGTGAATTTCACGACAACATTATTTGCTTTAGTACGCGAAGATCTGGGTATCAACGTGAGACCTGGTAAGAAATTTGACTATAATATATTCAGTAATATATTAAATATGTAGTGAAAAGAAAATCTTCTAAAAGTATACAGCAATCGATACTATAATTTAATTTTCAATAATATTTTATTTAGTTGAAGAAATGGATCAAGCAGATGTAGAATTACGCGAAACAGTACGTCATTTATGGCCATTTCATGGAGAGAAAATGGTCGAATTATTGGTACCAACACGCACACCATTAAATCATAGAACTTTAACAGTTGGAAAAATTTACGCTGGCTTATTAATTTTAGACTCGTGGCGTACTACACGATTTGGTCGAAATGCAAACCATTTTCCGGTAATTTTTAATAATTGTTTTTATTATACTGATCATTTGTTTTGGAATCATACCAATTTCGCCTAGCCAGCTAATTAACGTATTTTGAAAGATTTAATTTTATTTTTAAAATGTACTAATGTACTTAACATTATAATAATCAATGTGACTTATTTTCCATGGGGTTATTCCGAATAATAATACTTACAATCCAAGTAATTGGTGTTAATATTTATCGGAATAATCAGAATAATACCGCAGTAGCAGTATTTAAGTACTAATCAATTTTTAACTAAACTAGAAATATAGAAGAAAAAATCACATGTTGCACATTTTAATGATAAATTAATAAAAAATAAAAAATGAAAATCAACATGGCGAAAACATTCCAGTTTATTACATGGTAACCGATTATGTTGATCAACTCAACTTAATAGTCCCCCACTAATATATAATAACCAAAGATATCATTATGTCTATAAGCGCGCATCCAATCCTAATTTAATATAATTATTAATTTAGAAAATAGATTTACACGATCTGGAAAGTAGACGTCCGTCAATGGAATCATTCAGAGAAGGTGATGATAAGCAACATCTTCATCCAGACCATCAATACAATGAGCAAAGACGACGATCACCCAGTTCAAGGTTTAATGTTACTTATAATTTTAATCAAATCCGTTTTATTCAATTCTTTAATATTTTTCTAGTCCACGAAGAACAGGACATCATCCAAACATACATCAAGATATCGGTTTTTCTGATACTGTATCGAATGTCGTGGAAATTGTTAAAAAGAAAAGTAGTCATTCTAGATTTCCTCGAGAACGAAGTATTTAGTATTTAGAATAATAAATCTATTAAATGTTAACTTTGGTGTCAATCAATTATAGGAAACATAATAACATCTTCAGCGTCAACAAGTCCCGGTAGAACGCCATCGCCAGTCCCGTATCAACATAATCGGAACAAACGTAATAATATGCAAATGCTATCTCCCACAACTGTATATGGAACAACAATTTTAGGTGAAAGATCACGTTCACCAAGTCCTGTTCATGGTGCTCGAGCACAGGACATGCGAAGGAAATTCAGTCATATGAATGAGGAAAATGGTTAGTGATGCTGATGAAAAACAATAAATAATTTTATTTAAATCAATAAAATTTGAAATCTGTGACATAATTTCTTTGTTTACATTCCAGATAGTCGCGATTCTGATCATTACTTCCAAGATTCATATTCAAGACAAAGTCGTGGTAGAAAACTACCTCCAATTCCAAATAAACCTTCAACGCTGAAATTAAAACTAGCTAATATAAATTTTCCAAGACTAAATGCCAGTCCAACACTTGTAAATATTTTATTTAAAAAAATATTACTCATAACATAAATATTTAAATATTTATTTCAATGCAGACACACCATTCAACTTCCCATAGTATTCATTCGTTGCCAAATTCAAATAATTTAATACGAGATCAGAAATATTCATATTATAATATAAATGAACGTGAAAAAATGCTAAGATATGAATATCAAGACGTTGAAAGAGAATTATACGAACGTGAAAGGAGTCTGGATAGTGAATATGAATGGGAAAAGTAATTATTTCATATTATTATTTTTTTTTGCTATAACCATTGATTACACAATTTAATTAAATTTCTCAAAATCGACAATACAGTTTTCATGGGTCTGAAGGTAATGCACCATTATCATTTGAACAGGCGTTAGCCATTGGTCAAAGTCGAACGATCGTCTCATCAAATACAGTAAATGGTTTTAAAACGACAACGGTTGGATTATCGACACGTATTTCAGATTCAGATGAAGAAGATTGGTGCTAACAATGAAGTTTATAAATCTTAGGCGCATTTATTACGAAGATAGCAAATAGAATGTATTTACAAGTCTCTTTATAATAAAATTTAAAAATAATATCTTTATTTCAAAATTTAAGTACAAATTTTCAAATCGAATCAGTGTTCCGCAATTAAATTTACTATCTGATAAATTTATAAAAGTGTAACGCTAAATACTAATATTAATTATATACATATTTTATCAATTAACGAATTAACCAATCTACCACCAAATATTGAATTCACTTAATAACTAAAATAAAATAAATTACATTTTTTAAACAGCTACATTTTACTTATTTAGTGTTTTTTTTTTTTAATTATAAACCACAAATAAAACCTATTTTTCTTTTTCTCGGACTCTCTGTTGAATAATTAAATTCTCATTTTCATACAATTTGTATGAAAATTTATGTTTTAGAACTAAATTTTGATTCTATTATGGAGATCTTAATTCTGTGATACAAATAATTGAATATTATATTACATAATATATATTTCTAAGTTTGAGATTTGCATTCAATATATTTTTGTTATATGTTTGGCTTATTAGAAAAATTATAGCCATTTCATTTCAGAAATGTATCTCAAACTTTAAATATATTAAAACTATATAGTTTTGTTAATGTTTTCCACATCAACCGTCATAATTAATAATGATTCTAATAAGAAATCATAGTTTTATTTCAATTATTATAAGTGCCTATAAATATTATATCAAAAGTTTGCTAGATTAAAAAAATGCGTCAGAAGAATTAAAACGATAAAGATTTAATTCCTGCAAAACTGTGCAATATTAGAAAATATCTAAAATATATTTTTATTTTTTTTTTATTAAAAACGTTCATTTATTTTTTCCTCAGTCAAAAAAAAAAACATTTAAAAATTGCTTCAAAATTTCAAAATGTATTTCAATTTTAAAATACAAAACCAGTTTTAAAAACGATAATATATAATTTAACCATAGATACAAGAACTTTAGTACTTTATTTTTCCATCATAATTTAATTTAAATATTCTTATGCACTGTTTGTGTCAATAATGCTTTTAATTAAGCCAGTTCCTGGAAAATCGGCCATAATTATTCCCGGATTTTTTCCATTTTTCATATTAGTAACTATATAATTCTTTGTTAAGATATTAGTGCCTTCAAATGCAATGGTGCATATGCCAATGAAACAATTAACTCTTGGAAATTCTGGATATGAATTCTTCCAACCTGGTGTTGTTAGTCCTGTGGATAATCTAGATGCTCCTGTTCCAGAGGATGCATGACCGCTGGCTACAAAATATGGGAAAGATCCTCTTGAACCAGAAAGGTAATTAATAAAACATTTTTTTCCTCTGGTCTCAGAATTTTTTAAATGGCTTTTTATAGCCTCCCATACACCATATAAAGCCCAATTAGTTGATAATTTGGTATGATCATGTATAGAACAGTCATTATAATTAACACCATTGTCATCAAATTCCACGCTATCTGATAAAATAATGAATTTTTGTCTTGCTTCGCCAAGAGTAATATCACTAAGTCTTTTATTGCTATTTGCATTAAAGTAAAAGTCATTGCCAATTAAATAGCTCTTCAAATTTTCTTTTAAGGTACGTGTATTTTCTGATGATTTGCTATCTTCTTTCAATCTGAACAATACGGTCTCGGTTGGATTATTGGACAAGAAAAAGTTTACATCTCTTAAAAAATCAGCAAGCGTGAGACCTAGAGACGTAGACCCACTGGCAAGTTGTAATTGGTTTTCAACATGTTTTACTCTAATATCAAAAACACGAATTCCATAATTTAGTTGCTCTTCAAAATTCAGAACTTGTGTTGTAAAGAATGAATTTTTATATGTGGCTGATTCATGTGTTCCAGGTATGCCTATTTCAGTCAATTTTCTGCTGTCAGAAATATTTGCCATCCAATTATTATAAGTAATGAATCCATCATCCGAATTTCTAAAGTATGCATCATTCCAATGTGCGTAGCATAATGATACCATTAAACAATATATAAATAAGTAATTAATTATTTCACAAAATTTAGAAGCCATGTTTAGGCATTTATTTGTATGAAACTTTATTATAAAAACTATTATTTCTTAACGTAAGAAATATTTTCAATTCTCTCCTTTTTTAATATAAACTTGCTAATATAATAATAACCAAAAATTCTCTAGAATGCACTGAATAACTAACTAAAGATGTGATTCTTATTAATATAAACTGTTTTTCGGGATTTCTATTTATATAATTGACGATATGTTTATTATGCAGTAAATAAAATGTTCTTATCGCTTTGCGAACTAATAAAATAAACAATTTGAAACAAGAATCATTTAAAATACAGAGAGTTTGTGCTGTATGTTAATTTGAACCAAATTAAAATAAATAAATATAATCTGGTACAAGGAGTGTATTTATTTCCACGCTTATTGGACTTTTTCAAATAAATTCTGCAACATGACGCAATAAATTTTGTAAATATGTAATTACCTTTTATGCGGGTTAAATGCCCATAGTTATTATTACCACCCTAATTTTCTAATTCTCTAATATACTCACACTCAGTGCCTATAGAACTTTAAAAAAAAAGTTGTGTCAGTAAAGTCACTAGTTATTAATTGAATATAATATCATATAATTTCAAAAACCATTTTAATGCTACCCTGTTTGTTTATAGTAAAGACTTAAATGACAGCCATATTATTAAATAAAAAATAATCATATTTTTGTTATTTTAATATAAAGGTTATTATTTCAGTAAAAAAAAAAGTGGTTTTCGATTATATAAATTATTTATATGCTACATTCACATGACACAAAATCGGGACTCAAATTACGGAGTCGCAACGAGTTTTTTTGATTTGTTTTTGTCACGTTATGTCACATAATACAATTTGATTTGAGTTCACAATTTGGGTCCGTAATTTGAGTCCCGATTTTATGCCATATGAAATGCTACAAGATACCGATGAATCATGAATATCGTTCGATTGAAATCATGTCGTGTATTCGTACTCTTTCTTCATTTAACTACCATTTTCTGTCAATTTTACTAACAAATTGTTATTAACTTTTAAGTCTTTTTATGCTTTCGAAATCATTTCAAAAATAATTCAATAACATAATTGAGGGAAAAAGGGGTATAGTTACTTACATGAAGCAATAAAATATCGAATATTCGACACGATTTCGATCTGACGATATACATGCTTTCTGACCTGTATTTTACTCAATATATATTTATGATCAACTCAACTCAACTCAATAAATAAATATTATTAATATGTATATACATAATTATGAAATCTAAAAATGATAAAAAAATAAATAATCAAAATTACACCTAGACTCCTAGGAGCCCTAGAGGTCATATTTTATATTATTTTTTCTTTAAATTGATAACAATGCCAAATACATAATTTTTTTTTGCAGCCATTATATTTACTACCAGAGATGGGACTATTTCAAATACAAATTTATTTGAAATACAAAAAATAATTTTTTTAGAAGTGATGTATTTGATATAATTTGTATTTGCAATTTTGTAGCACAGCAGTTATTTTATGCACTATATATGTGATCTCAGAAACTAGTAAGCCGATGGGGATAATACTTATATTATGTTGCATAATGGGCAGTGTTTTTCCTAACACACCCCTTTTCATCCATCATCATCCACATTGTAGAGTAACTGTGTCTGATCTTGATCCCAAAAGGTAAAGGTTAAAAATTGATTGTTTGATTTTCTAGGGAAAATTCAAATAAAAAAAAAACATTTTTAATTTTATACATCATCATTTTGTACAATGTACATACAAATTGATGGTTACTAATCCAAATTTAATAGTCTCTTGTTTAATATTTTATTTATATTATAGTTTAAAACGCATAGTTATCTTTGTGATAAAGTGTTTTCGTAAGTAATCAAAATAATTGTATTTTTGTAAATATTTTTATATTTTGACTGCTTACTACCTATCAAATTATGATTTTGTTTTTCAATAAACTTTTTGAAATGAATTAAAGTGAATAAAAAAATTTAGATTAATTATTCATTTATTCTATAATAAATTTTTATTCAAAATCATATTAATTGAATTAATAATTATAAATAATGCAAATACAATAATATATATAATAATAAACATAAATATAAATTGAAAATGTAAAATTTAAACAAAACTATTTATATAATAACACGTTATAGTTATTACGTGTTATCTCTTATGTAAACCAGTTCCTAGAATATCAGCCTATTACACGATGCAGATTTTAGTTGCGATTAAAATATGATTCAAACTTCGGTCAGTAAATTTTTTTTAGTCTTTAAGTTCTTAATAATATTATTAGACATAAAGTAACAATAAATAATACAAATTATTATTATTATAAAATTAGTTTTCAACAATTTCCTATGTAAAAAATGTTTTATTAAAAATTTGTATCATTTGGAACAATAGATGAAATCCCGAAAGCCGCGTGTTGTTGCAATTTATGCATTATAAAAAACCGCATTTTCGAGTCCATTTTGTTATTAAGTTTGGTCAAATGATTTTAATAAAAAAATAACTATTAAAAAAAAATATCGCCCCCGGGTGGACTCGAACCACCAACCTTTCGGTTAACAGCCGAACGCGCTAACCAATTGCGCCACGGAGGCTATATTATATGAAATGATTGAATTTATAAGGAAAATTCGCATAGCAGCAATAAATTTCTGTATTTATTTAATTCAAGAATATCAAATAGGTTACTAGATATACGTTTGAAAGACATATCGCAAGGCAGCCCCGTATCCAAGGGTAGGTTTTGTGGGGCATCCCAAGCAAAAAGAAAATAATAATAATAATAATAATAATAAATTTGAATTCCATGAAAGACAGTAGACGCACGCATAGTTTAGCTTTAGATTGATCCTAATGTTTCTAATTCTATTTTATCTTTGTGTTAATACATATGTTGTGAAATGTTCCAAAATTTATAGTAAACATTTTTTTATTTATATCATATTTGCTTTTAATCTGGGTCATACCAAAAAGATGCACAAAAGTTTTGCATTTTATTCTGTTTTTTTTTTATATTTTCTCTTCGGAAGCTCTTCTAACTCTCTGGAGAAAGAAATTATAGGCAATTTAGTAAGGTTCGCTTCAGGTAGGATAGGTATCTACTTCCGGACTTCCGGAAAAACTCTACCCTCCACCCTGGAACCGTAGCCTCTGGCAGCCGCGGAGACCACCCCAACCCGCAAATCATCTGCCGTAGCCTACGCTCAATTTATCATCCCTCAGAAATCAATCCCAGATACGGGGCTGTCGCAAGATAATTTTTGATAAGACTTTTTGAATAATTTAAAAAATAAATAATATTTTATGGCAATTTTGCTTCAAATGATTTAAATACTCTTGCAGTTTCCAGATATAATATAATAAGTTTTGGTTAATATCATGACAATTCTTAAACGTTTCAAAAATTCTTTAAAAAAATATGAAATGATGTAAAATTCTATTTGATTCTTCAACAATAACTTACTTTAATTTTATTTTGACCATATTTTAATACTTACGTTATGTTCTATAT
>JAABKK020060365.1:5422-30225 GCA_011634745.2 Catotricha subobsoleta
TTCTACCAACATGGAAAATATTTTTTTGTTCCAATATGATGTTATTTAAACCACCCTATATTAAAATATTGTGATATAAATTTGTGATATTATATCACAAATTTTGGTCAGAATTCACCTGCAGTTTAAGCCCAAAACTGAGTGAACATAAGAAAAAATAAAAAATTGTCGAACCAGCGTTTGATTTTTCTGGCAAGGCCAAAATTAAAGCAAAAATTAAATTATAATAATTAATTTACCTGCAAATAGATAGATGTTGCAAATAAATTGGTACTTTTGTTTAGCATATTTTCAATTTAAATTGATTCCATTGAATTATTTACATTAAACTCTTGCTGCATTGCGCTCACTCATCATCGGTATTAGTATCATCATCAACATTATCGCGTTTGAGCAAAATATCTATTTTATTATATTTTTGTTTTCAATTGGTTTTTGTTCTATATCGAATTTAATTTAAATTATTTTTTACAAAGAAAAGGAAAAAAAAAGCTGCTGAGGAAAAACTCAATTTCATTTACATATTATTTCAGAAGGAATCTAAAATAAGCGGAAGAAATGAATGCAATGCAATGTATTTTCACCACTCCTACAATTCAGCATTTAGTAGAATAATATATAGTTTTGTTTTCTTTCGAGCTGTAGAATAGCTTCAAGTTAAACAAATAATTGTTTAATGTTTTTACATAGCTTTATATTATCCGCAGTAATATGCCAGTATCTACATTATAATATGTCTCTTAAAATGTAGGTAAATGTACCACTTCTATTCTGTACGTACATGCATATCTCTAATTCAATATTATATATACGTAAACGTATATATGTATATAACTATATATATATACAAATGTTAAATAGAATAATAACCATAGTGCGCACTGAATACTATTTCTACATGAAATTAATGATGTAAACGTTTGCTTAAATTCGCAGCGTTTTATAAAATTTACATAAATTGCTTTCCTTATCTATTTTGATTGCATGCTGTGAAGAGTTGAGAATTAAACTTAAAAGCAAAATCATAAAATTGAAATTGCACAATATTGTTTTTAGTTTCAGATAAAAGAACATTTTGTATGGTTAGATTTAGTTTGTTTGAAAGTTTGTTGTTATCGATGCTATATCGAATTGTGAAAAATAAACTAATGCTTTTGTTGGTAATCGGAATTAATATAATTTAGTTAGTTGGGTTTACAGATAAATTCAATTGCTAACTTTAATCATCCTTGTGAAAACATTTTTTTATACCATTACATGATATGCCAATATTTTTTTTCACCAGGGTATTTAGTTCTTAGAAACGAAGCTAGAACTTTTTTCTTTTAATTATTCTTTTTGTGGTTTGAATTTATTCGTACATATATTTACTTTGTGAAAAATATTTCAAATTTTATGTATATGTCTCCCAATTACGCTTTTAAAATTATAAGTAGTCCTAAGAGAATGTATTGCCCAGAATGGAAAATAGTGGATAAGGGATATGTCGTAATTGCAATTAGTGCGCTAGTTATATAATAATATTAACCGTTAGCAGAGATAAGCTTTAGAATTTATTATTTATTTAATTGTTAGTTAAGTATCTGTTATTTTCTTCAAAATTTATATCTAATATCAGGAACAGACTATAGTTAGATATTTTAGAATATTCGAAAGAGAATTAAGCGAAATAAATGAGTACAATATTATTGTATTGTACCAAGGTATATTGGAAACTGTTAAGATTTATATCATTTACTTATAACCACATTATTTAAGAACCATTAAATATGGTAATAAAGTTTAGGATATTTACTTTTGATAATAATAAATAAACTATTTGTTCAATGTTAATATTTTACATAAAAATAAAATATAAAATATAAAATAAATTTTAACACATTGGACACAATACAGTATATTATATATGTACATAACATGTATGAAGTTCTGTGTACATGATATTTTATGTTTTATGTAAACTTTGCGTGAACTATGCATTATTATAAAGTTGCAACAGAAATTTGCACAGAGAGGTAATAAATTTTATGCTATTGAATACACAATTCAATAAGCCATTATACATGTTTCATGGACGAAATAGGAAATAATATCGAAGACGAAGTAAGCGCTAAAGTGTAAATATTATGTTGCTACATATTTCTATTATTAGATATTTTATTTGTTTTTTTTTTATGTATATCATACAAGTAACTAACTGAATATTCGAAATATATTAATAATTTGTGACGCAAATACATGTTTTTATTTCAGGCTTACTTTCTAGTATGCTTAGTTACTCAATACACTTAAATAAATATTATCTTTGGATAAATAATATACACCTACACAAAATTTGTAATCCACCATAATATTCTTTCTTTTTTTTATTACTTTAATATAATACTCAACAGTTTTTTTTTTTTTTCTATATTACTCTTCTTCGATATTAGGTAAAACAAGATTACTTTAAGCAAACCAGACTAGACTGTAATTGTGGTTTTCAATATTTTCCTTTTTGTGAATTTTAACCAAATTTAAAATCGAAGTCGTTAAATAAGTCAATCAACGTTTCGAAAAAATTAAACCGACCTAAAATTCATAGAATACTAAAATATACTGACGAATACTTGATTTTTTCCAATTAAGTTTTTGTTATAATATATTTTGAAATTCGAAAGAAGAAAAAGTATAAAGTAAAAGCAATGCCAATCAGACGAAAATTTAATTGAAGTAGCTGGTCTTTTGAAATGCAAAAAAGCTTGTTTTTCTTTTCTATTTCTTTTTTTTTTCCATCATATTATATCTGTATAATATTTGGTTAATCGACTTTTAATAAGAACCCGCATTTAACAAGCCAAAGAAATTCTCATAATACAGAGATTGTTCATACTTACAGCTTCTCGCTTGGCTTGTAATATTCGAATGTACTTAAAATATATATATATATTTATACGATATTGTACTATTTACTACTATATATATAATATATTTTTATTTATTTTTTTTTTATGTTGGTAGAATAAATATTAAAACTGCTGGGAAAAAGAAAATTTTATTTTCAATAAAAATACGACGATGAATAAAAAAAAAAAGAAATTTATATAAGTAAAATACGGCGACACAAAAAAAAAGAAAAATGAAAAAGAAAAAGAAAAAAAATATGTATATATATTCTTTCAATATGATCTGTTTGAGATTTTGTTTGACTTTCTTTGATGATATAGCAATGGTTTATAGCTTGTACACTTTACACATTTACGCAGCCCCGTAACTGGAACGATGTTGGTTTTCATTCTATTAATAAATCAATGTAGGCATAAAGAATTCATAGTAGTTGATTTTCATGTGGGTTTGTATCTTTTCATTTCAAATTAGAAAAATATAAACGAATCTTAAAAAAAAAATCCATAGTCTGAATGTTCTATTTAATATCAATACAACATATATTCTTACGAATTAACCATTTTATGATAAATTGACGGTTCCTTATTTCTAAACCATTTTGCGCTGATCGACATTTATGTGTCCAATGAGAATATAATAATATCCTTAATACGTCACTGCATGTAAATAATACATAAATCTACAATTTAGAGATATATTATTATTCTAATTCAAGATATTGAATTGAATGCAATTACGTTTTGTATAAATAAAAGGAAAATTTTTGTGGATATTTTCTTTCCTTATTTTGGCAGCGGTGGGATATGTGATTTTTTTATTATATTTTTTTTAAATAAAGAAGAAAACTGAACCATTTTCTTTGTATCAGTGGCATTTTTTGTTATCCTTGTGTGTTATGATATTTTGAAAGGTTCTGTTTTGTGTACAGTTATTTTAACGAGAATTTTTCGGTATCATCTATTTTTAGTTTAATTTAAATATTTTTTTTTATTTATTGAATGTATTGTTTTGATCTCTATCAAACAAACATATTATTTATTTAAAGCAATGAAAAATAAATTGCTTTTTTTCTGGATGAAGAAAAAAAACAAAGAAGAATAGAAAGGAAAGCGAAATTTTAATAGAAATAATATTGAGATAAGCTGATTTTAATCATATTATGTACCAATTTGTTTCAAAATTTATTATTATTGTTATTAATTGGTTTTATTTTTATTTAATTTGTTTTTATGTTGAAATTTCTCGCGTTATAATATATTGTTTAATTTCTATGTAAAAGTTTAAGTAAATATTAAATTTTAATGCGATTCATCACAGAAATTATGAAATAAGCGTTCTAAAGGTGTGACGTTAAAAATTTATTATTCGCTTTGTTGTAAAATTATACAAAAATAAAATTATTTTGAGAATTGAATAACGATCCAATTCAGTGGTCGAGTAGGCATATGGTAACAATTCTGATAAAATATTTAATAGTTATTCAGCAAATATATTTTTGAATATTATTCCTTAAAAATTCACCAAATTAGAGTCAGCAGAAAGTTTTAAATAAAACGTAAAAGAAGAACATACTGCTACAATTTTAACATCTTTGAATGTTACATACTACGCATACGCAAGCTTATTGGTTTCAGAGATGGTTTAATCGATACTATTAAATAATTAAATTTCAGACGTGTGATATTTAATTTAAATGTACAAGAGTTTGAAAAAAAAAAAATTGAGTAAAAGGAAACTGTAATATAACAAATAGACTTTTACTTTTAGACAGCTGTGTGTGATCATAAATTAATGGGCCTATCATCCCAGCATGAATACTAGAAAGCTTTCGCATATTGTCTGATGATAAATAAATAATTTCACAAAGTCAACAGAAAACTTAAAATTTGGTCAAAATTCAGCCAATAATGTAATTACAACATACGGATATATAAGTTTTTTTTTTCCTTCTATTTTTCTTTACTTTTCTTTTTTCATTATTTTGGGTGAACCTTACCTTCCAATACGTCGTAGAAAATAATATATAGTTACATTTAGATACCTTCAATATATAATATTATAGATAATCCTGATTGATTTGTTTTATAGGTCAGTAAACTACAGTAGCAAATACGTCTTGTAGATAAAAAAAAAAAGAAGATATATATATATAGGGGATTTTTTTTTATTTCATCTATAATGTAATGTAAGGAATAAACTTCTTGATTGATGGTCAGTGAAATCGAATAAGATGTATTGTGTTCTTTGTAAGTTGTAAGTTTTACGTATTGGTTTCGAAAAACTACGTAGGCTGATACATTTTCTACACAGATACTATATTAAAATGAATAATACAAACACAAACATATTCAATTTAAAATAACACGTGTTCACGTTACGTATACATTTACTTGATTAAACTTTAAAGATGGCATAAATTTAACTTTCTTATTAGTCATTCTGTTTTGTTCGTTTTTTTTCTCCTATTATATATTTATTATCAATTTATAAATGTTGAATTATTGATTGAAAATATCAAAAATTACATTTTATGAAAAAGCAATTATGATAATTCAATTTTGTATGTATTGAAAGTGTTTTGATGAGATTTTGTATCATTTTTTTTTTTTACGCCGTTTAATCGAAATGCATTTTCATATTATTTCAATTTGGGGTCGTCCATAAAAGACGTCCGCAAAAATCATGCATTTTTAGACCCCTTTCCCCTTCTGTCCGGACTTGTCCATTTTTTAAATAGCCCCTCCCTTTCAGACGTCCGTAATTTAAAAAAAAAAGTCGAATTTCAACAATTAAAATATAAAAATAAGAATATTTAACAATTGTTTTTTTTTTAAACGGACGTCCACATTTTTTTTTGCTCCTTCTTGTTCTCTTATTTCAATTTCCCTTCCTCCCCCCAAATTTGGACGTCCTTTACGGACGACCCTTTTAAGGTGAGAAAAAAAAAGTGGAAACCACTTTTAAAAATAAATGATATTATAAACCGAAAAAAATTTAAAGGTAGATATAACGTTTCGTTAAATTAGTTTTTATTTTAAAAATCTTTATAGGTTTGGGCAAGTAAGTAATTTAAAAAAAAATACAGCGATCATCGTATTAAAATAAAGAGAAATTTTATTTAATATTGTTACTAGGATTATTTCTTTCAGAACAATATAGAAACGCATTCTAAAGATATACACAGAAAAAAAGAAAATATATACAAACGAACTTTTAATAGTTGGTTAAATAAAAAGTATAAGGTAGATTTGGTTCGGTTCACCAATAAGTATAAACGAAACGAGATTCAAAGTCTGCAGTTTTATATTTTTAAATGGAGTTATAATTATTCGTAATACTTGTGCTTTTCTTAGATTGTATGAAATTCACTTGTTACAAAAAAACAAGTAGAAAAAAAAATGAAGAAAATTTGACTAAAAAGTTTTATTCTTTTGGGTTATATTCATGGTAAAGGAAAATGACGTGGGTATTTGAATTACGACGTCAATAAAATATGTCTGCGCAATTTTAAAATTAAATTACATAACTAAACGACCGCATATAGTCAGACTTTATTTTCATATATTACTTAGATTCAACTTTCTTAATTTTTAGAAATTTTTAATCCTTTTAATTTCATACACAAATGATTTTAAATTACATTTTTAATGTTTAAATTTGCTCAATTAGAACAGAACAGAACAGGCCTATGTGAAGCAGTCAGTTTTATTTCTATTTTTATACATATAATTTTATTTACTCTGTTTTAGTATAATTATATTATATAGAAAAAAAGAAAAAAAAACCATGAACAATATTTCAAACATTATCGCTTGTGTACAACACTTTTCTTTATGATTCTTTCGTTTTTTTTTCTTCGTTCCTTTTTTATGTTTTGATTCATTGATTAATGAATGCTATTTCGATAAATTGCTGTAAGTAATGACAACGATAATGTTTTGAACAACGCAAAATGGTTTTGTTCTACTGATAAAACAGGGAACATACAACACAAATATATACACAATGCCATTTTATTGTTATGTTTTTGGTTTTTTTATTTTTTATTTTCTTGCTTTTTTGTCAATGAAAATTGTGTGACATAGTATTTTAAACGACTTGCTATTTATTTAAATATAAGAAACTAGAAATTTATTTATTTAATAAAATTTTCTTTTAATTCATCACGTAAACGAAACCATTCAACCTACCACCAATTATATTATGTTAGGTTTGTATAGGTAAAAAAAAAATAAAAATAAAAATACAATAAACAGCATAAGCTTCCTTTAAACATTTTATTTGAAGATTTAGATGAGGTTCACTTTGCTTGCCTATTATAATTCCTGTCTTCTTATATTCTTTTATTTATTATAATTTTTAATAAGAGCGAATTTCTTAGGTTTTATTTTACTGTGCAATTTAAAAGGCCTCTACCACCATTAATTAATAAAGGTATAAAGTGCTTTATTCATACATCATCTCATTTATGTTTTGAGCGGCGTATAAGTTACATTACGTTGGCTACAATAATGCTAAGAAACATTTTTTGTTTCTGTTATTTTATTATTTTTCTTCTGAAAAGTGAAAATCCCAGGTAAATACAAAATAAAAAAAAAAAAATAAAAAATGTCATTAATTAAAAATATATTGCCCCCAAGGTGATTATTACTAGTATTAGGACGCGCAAAGGTGAATTTAAAAAAATATATAAATATTAAAAAAAATTATATTCTATATTTTGTTGGAATAATATTTTATTATTATTATTAGAGAGTATACGAAGAAGAACGTCATACCATCAATCAACAGGATTTATCTGGGAGGCTTATATTCGTTTTTGGTGCGCGTACAATAGTCGGTATAATAATTTATGATTGATTAATATTAGACGTACGTGAGAATAAGGTATGGGTTCCTGTACAATGAATTTCAGGAGTGTTCTATATATATGTCTTCTGTATGCTTTTTGAAGAAACGTGGCCATGAAAAAAAAAAAAAATGAAAAAAAATATGAAAAAATAAAGTATTTAATATTATAGCTATTCGTACATAAATTTATATTCATAAAAAGAAACAATAATTTAAGACAAAAGATTTTAATTATTTGGTTGGTGTAAAGATAAATCTATATGAGAATTAAAAGCTTTCTAATGCTTTCAAATTTTTCTTATTTTTTGTTTGAAAGCAAAATATATTTTATGTTTTAATGAGAACGTAGTTTCTTCCGTATGTTTTACGCATTTACTGGAAATGAAACAGATTGCTATTTTTTTTTTTCAACGATAATGATATGAAATCGTCACTGCTCTGCATCGCTGCAGACATGTGTTTTTTCCTCTGATGGTATCAAGAATATATAACATTTCTTTTTGTTGATTAATTATAATAATTTTGGATGATCTGCATATTCTGGAAGTAAATTTTGAATGGGATTAACTACAAGAATTTCTATGGGATATGTGTGGAAGGTAAATTATACGTAATTCATTAAAAGTTCATTTCTTTTATGATTTGGAAACATTTGTATGACAAAATTATTTCAATAAAATGAAAAGATTTTATATTCAACTTTAGATAAATACACTTACATAGTCACACAAGAGTATTGCAGAAAAAAAAAATAAAGCATAATAAATGTTATAAGTATTAGATTTTCATATTCCACATTTTCTTCAAATAAATATTTAATAAATAATTCTTTTTCATAAAATCTTTTTCATTATATGGGTTACATAAAACGGATACCAGAAAACCAGAAAAGTAGCATCATCAGCAGCATCAGTCAATAAACTAAAAATATATCCTGCATGATCTGAATAAATAATAAGTCTGAAAGTTGCATTTCGTTGCATTAACCATTGAAAATGTAATATAAATACAATTTATATGCATCAAATATATAGAGAATTAGTTTCTTTTTTCTTTTTTTCGGAATTTAGAATAAATAAAAAAGAGATTTTAATTTTATATGAATTGATGATATCATTTCCGTCTTTAAACTGTGACATTCTCATTTAAAAAGAAGGCACACAGAAATGCCATTTAAGCCATTATTTTACTCAGCAATAAATGTAACGAAAAATACCATAGGTATATAGATTTAATAGAATTTTTTTAGAATTGAAGAAATTTTATTCAGAAATTAAATATTCTTTGTGATATTTTAATAATTAAAAAATCGAGATTTAAAATTGACGTAATCGTAAAATGACTATATTATTGTTATTCACTTTTATCGTTATTAAAACAGTGATAAGAAATATTATTTATATATATATTTGCGTATCGATGGCTTAACATTGTGTGCAAAATTTCTGTTTATAGGTTAACGTAATGATGACATCCAGCATCTTTTCCCATCATTAACTCATTTTCTAAAAATAAATAAATTAAATAAATTATTTTTTGTGCACAAATATGAAACAATGCAATCTACCATGATTTTGTCTTGGTGAAATTTGAATTCTGTCTGTTAAATACCGAGTTACGATTATTTATGACGTTACAAATTTACAATACTTACTTCAAATATTGTAAAATATAACCCCTTTCACAACTTCAGAGGCCTACAAAATATATGAAAGAAAATCCGTCCCAACCTATGATGCAGATATTTAAAGTGAATCATTTTTATGCCCACTATTACCATCATCAACTCTTTCATTCGACATTTTTGAATCTTATATAAATAATATATGGCGACATATAAAAAGTGAGGTTTTATAGGTACATTTAATATGTATACATAAAATTAGTTAAAACAATATATAAAAATATATCTCGAAATATATATATATTTAAGCGTAACCCTATCAATTTCATTTTATGCTGTTCTCATGAAAATCAAATTGAGTTAGAAATTATTTAGAAAGGTGTCGACTTAAATTTGAATATATGCTAAATTATTAATAGTAATATGGGTAGAAGAACTGTGAAATTTTATTGTCATGTAATGTTAACCATATAAAACTTCATCTATAATTAATATACTAAACTAATCTAAACCGGCAATATACGATTCGTTAGAACATCAACGATATTTACGAAATTTAGTTCATTGTTATTTAAGTAGGTATGTAATGTAATTTAGAACATTTAAGCAGACTACTTTACATTTATTTCATGTAAGGCGCAAGGCACTGTTCATATATTATTCGGTAACGCTGTAAGGGGAGTAGAAGGTCTGAAAAAGTATTACGTTGAATTATGTTACGGTTGGGGGGCGGGGAGTTTTTGTCAATGTTACGTAACATCTGTTTTTTTTTTTAGATAAATACTACTAGATAAAAACTAGAAAATTTTCCATTCCTTTTTGTTTAAATATAAAAATCAACAATTAGAAGAATGTAATTAAGAATAAAGGGTTAACCCCATAATCCGTATATATAAAACATACATATGAAGGGCTCAGAGTCAGAGCCAAAGGTGACCAACTGACATTTGTTTCATTTCGAGAAAATTGAAGAAAGTTGAATTTGAAAATCAAATATTAAGCATTTCTCACACAAATGAAAATGTTTGATTGATTGGGAAAAAAAATCTGTCACCTCAAAATCGTTAAAAATTGATGATAATATTATGTAATACTTTTACAAAAAAATCTATTTGAAATGTAAATACAAAATAATTTTACTTCCATCTCATAGTTACATAAACTCATTGCGTCAATAGATTTCCTAATAGATATAATACCAGTCAGATTTCCAAATAAGCAACCAATGCTGCTTATTCGTTCTTATTATTCGAGTTATGTAATTATTATCATATAACATATAATTATTAACATAATTAAAAACAAATTATTTTCATAGAACATAATATTTAATGAAACATTTTGTTGGATAGTTTTGGAAATGTTTGTCTAAAGACAATCGAAAGCTGTTTTTCCATCAAAAATGGATTTATAAATTTATAATACGTTTACTATTTTTAAAATCTATTTGGTAAAAAAAATGCCAAGCAATACAAAATCATAATGTATCTTAGAAAATATTTAATTGTGAATAAAATCTCATTATTTTGACTACAAATTAAAATTATAAATTCAAACAAATATGTTGTAAACCGATTTGAAAATTTGTAGGACTGTAGTATAGTAGATAATTGCGTATAGTATTTACTCTATTCTATCTATTCTATTATTCCGAAATATGTATAAATAATAAATCTACTTGTAATATTATACTTTTGCATAAGTATAAATATGCATATCTATATATATATGCCACTTAGTTAAATAATTTTGTGTAAAAGTTAAAATATAAAATATAAAATATGATGCAGGAATAAAGTTTGTTTTCATTTAAAGTTTATATTTCCGGTTATATAAAGCGCATTTCATTATAGAAAATATTTTAGTACATTAGTTTGTATCAAATGACTAATAATAAATATTTCTAATATATTATTATGGTTTTATAATAAATTTTAAATGCGGCCAAAAAGTTTTGACATCGTGCACTTGAGTTATCGAGTACATGTGAACAAGAATTACTAACTATAGTTATATTTATTTGCATACACGATTTTTCAAGCCATAAACTATTTTCAGATACGTATATTATATAGTATAAGGTACATATTATAGTAATTGTCATAGGCACGTTAAAATAATGTTTCTTAGTTGGTGCTATTATTTTCTTTATATGTTAGGTATTTTATTTACTTATAACGAGCTTTATACTTTATACTTGTAACTTAATTACTGGTGTTTTTTTCATCAATTTAAATCTGCTAATTAATTATTAACATTTAGATATTAAATTTTTTAATACGTTGTTGATAAACGACATCGTTTCATATAATTTCCTTTAATTTATTAATTACTTTTTAATTATTTGAGTTTCCTTTTAGCAATATCCGGATTTAAAAATTATCATCCATTAGTAATGTTCTCCACAGTTTCTAAAAGAATTAAAGTACAATCAATTATTTTCAATACATACCGAATATGAAATTTAATATTTGGTCTATCGATTAATAGACGAAAACAGTTTTTTTTTTATAAGTAGGTATAAAGATACAGTTTACTGTAAGAATTGTACATTTATGTCCAACGGTGTTAAAAATTTACATTAAATCACCGTGTCCCTTACACTTAAACGCTATTTTATTTTGAAATACTTCATATCTACACTTTATCATTATAAAAATTTGTGCCGCCAATTAAAGTTATTGTGACATAAAATCAACGTAGTTTAAGATATCGTAAACTAGTTATACAGTATTATATTTCCAATTATTGATTTTTGAAGTACTTTAAGTACCTATAACTGTATAATTTCTTGAACTACTTCGATTTAACGTCAAAATAACTTTCTAATAACTTGATAACTATATGTATAAGTTATAATTTAGGTTATAATGTTTGTATAACGTCAGGTGTTATAAAGTATTTACAAAATATGATTGTGAAACATTGCTTATGGTTAGTAATAACATTTTTTATGATAAATCTTATAGATTATTTGCAAAATTTTCCTCAAGTATATTCCGAGTTCAAGCTTAATATATTAAAAATAATTTTATTTTTATTTTATTTATAAATAATTTACATTTAATTAATTAATTGCATTCTTCAGACATGCATAATAAGCACATTTTGCACTATACAAATATTCTCAAACAAAATTAGTATTCAATCATTTTATTAAATATATTTATGCTGAGTTTTTTAGTTCTCGCGAAAGGTGTGAAACTAATTACTTAAAAAAGAGAAAATTTTATATTTTATTAAAATGAAAACTGAAAAAATAGAAGCAAATTATTTTCAAATATCATCACTCGTAATATTTTTTAACCATAAAGCACCAACGTAAGTGAAGAAACCAAAGAAAAATGGAAAAATATGCAAAATATTTTACATTTATTTGTTAAATTTAAGTTTTCACTCAAAATGAATGAATATTCTAAAAAATTTACGTTGCATACAAAATTTCACCACCAACATATTGTATTGTGGTCACATAATAACCTTTAAATATGCATTTTCTACATTAATACCTCATCTCATATTATACAAATGTATGCAACCGTTCTAATATATTTTACAACGTTGGCAAAACGTAAAGTCATTTCAAAGATAAAATCTCACCTTTTGTATTTTAAGTTTACAATATGTGTTAGTTAGGCATGGATTATGTATATTTCTGGTCCACATATGGTACATCATAGATATCAAAATGTATAGAAAAACGAGATACATATATACATACCTTTAAGCACTTTCATTTCTACATACATAATATTCTATTCTATGTGCAGAACAAAAAGATGAGTGTAAGCATGTATATGGGAACAGAAATATAGCAAATAAAACTGTAGGTATATACTTATACATATGTATAACAAATTTAGTTCATATGGAAATTAAAGGAAAACTGCTGGTTGTTGTTGGTATGTTACAATCCGTTATAATAAAGTGTTGGGCTGTGTCATAATGTGTAAAACTAGAAGAATATCGGAAGCAATCTTGTACAAAATGTGTTAGATATAGAATGCATAAATAATAAGTATATGTATTGTGTTGAGGTGAAGTTACGTGGAAAATATTTTATTTTATTATCACATTTAAAAATGTCATCAACCTGAGACCATTTTATAGATAATTTAATGAATAATAAAAATCAGTAATTTTGGTTAAAAGTATCAATTTAAATTTAGATTTCTTCTTGAACACAATTTTGAGTTAATTATTATTAGACATTTTTTATTTGCATAAAAGAAAATTCAGAATTGTGTAATTACAAAAAAAAAAAATGTACATCAGGTAAATGCATTTTGCATAATTTACTAATTATTTTCTTTTATTTTTCTTGTTTTACCAGGTGAATTACATAATAAGATGAAATTCGAAAGTTTGAATTTCCGATTGGCTTCACACGCTTAGTTTACCAGCAGTAAACCTCTCATTATTATTCCACTTTTTCTTTTACCTTTTCCTATTTTTTTTCTTCTTTTTTCTTTTTTTGTAAGGAATAAAATAAAACGTTGTTGATGCTCTATCCCTCTCTGCTGTTAGATATTGTGTGACATCTTGGTTCAACGTTATGTTATTATTCGACCTCTTCAATCAACGTTTTTACTCCAAATTTTCGCCAACTAAGGGATTTTTCTATTTCAACAAATATATAAAGATATAAAGTCAGTTGCTCGTATCTATTCGTATGTACGTACTAATATCAGTCGCTCCTTTTTACCTGAACTCTGTTGAAGAGCACTTTGAACAAATTCAAATCCCCCCTTGGTACGCTTTGTTCTTACTGTAGAGAGTAAAGAATATAAAAAATAAATTGAAAATGCATCGTTAACAAAAGATAATATTCTGTAATATATGTAAGTAACTAACAGGAACATCTTTACATGAATTTCTTTTCATATATTAATATATTATAGTAAGCATGCTTCTAAATCGATCGCACTATACAGTCATATATTTTTCAATATAGACGGAAAAGTGGTTCAATTAGAATGAATTTTATGAAAACGAAAAAAAAAAAATATATTAATAAAAATATAGTTTAAGAGTTTGTTTGATCACAAAATTGCTGCGTGCATAACTGAATAATAAAAAATGTGAAATATGATAAAAAAAAAAGAAGAAAAAGAAGGAGAAATTGGTTCGGCATGTATGCAGTGAATATTCAAGTACCAAAAGTGCCTAGGCACATATTATAAATAATCTTTTAATATTCATATTACAATTTAGTAAAGTGATTGATGTTCAAAATCAAAACTCCTACACACCCGCCAATATTCTCGTAATTCTCTAATGGAATTACACTCATCTTAATATACTCAATATTCATAAATTCATCAATATTTCATAAAGATATTTACGTTTCATTGAGTTAAACGAAGAATATTCCCAAAGAAATTTAAATATTTTTATATTTTTTTTTTATTTTGAAAACAAATACCATATTCTTCTATTGCGTAAGTATATGTTTTATGTTTTTTATGTGTTGTGTACATAATATTGTTCGTTGTTGTAATGGTTCGAGGGTTATTGTAAGCATAATATGTATGTACTTACAAGTATATATTTTATTTGGAAGTATATGATCTTTTTATCATGTATTTCACGTCCATCTCGAAAAAAAAAAATATTGATTTGCTATGAAATTACAATTTGATGACAAGAAATTTATTGCCAAAAAAGAATTACATTTTATTTATATATTTTCTTATATTTTATGATTATTGCGCCTGCTTACTCGGTGAAACTGATGAAATAAACTGCATTAATGTACAAGTTAGGCTAAAACAAGTCAAGGTGATGGGATATCGCATGTTCATGTAATTTGTTTTAAAGCAAATATTTACTTCCATGGTTAAAGAAAAAAATGTATGTTGATATAATTGTGATAAAATCTCAAACCAAACAAACAAATAAAAAAATAAATCTAAAAGTATTCCAATTTTATAAATGATGTCCACGAATATGTTAATACGAATAATTAACGAAGATGTTTTCTTATCGAATAACAATGCGATATATAAAGATTTCGATTCAGAATTACAAACAAATATAACAACTATATAGAGAGTTTTATTTTTTTTTTACTTTAGAAATCTCATGTGACGAAACTTAATTCTAGAAGACAAAACTTTTTCAAGAACTGATTTTCTTCTAAAGTTGTTTTCTTTTTCCGCAAATAGTTTTCATGTTTTTTTTTTCATCTAGTAAACGTGGTACTAAAAGAAAATTGATAGTTTGTTCAACTACTTTTATGTAGCATTCAAGCAAATACTTCCTTTTTTTCAATCATATTTTTTCTTTATGAAATATGCTTTTATGTAATTTAAGATGAAATTAGTTTTTTAGTCAAATTTTATATCATTATATTAAATTTAATTGAAAGAGCCTTAATGAATACTAAAGTTTTTTTTGTTCACAGCTTTTTGTATCTTAAGAGCCGGGGTCCCTAAATTCATACAAAAGTGTAAGTTAAGTTTTAAAGCAAAATATTGAATTTTCTATAAAACTCACTATTGAAGACTGGCATAAACGTAAACGTAACCAAACGCCATAAAAATAATTTTCTAGAAAATCAGTTCTAAATATTTTTTATAAATCTCAAATCAATACGAAATGAAGCATCTTTCTCTTGCTGAGATATAGCTAGAATTGAACGAGAGTTTTTCTTCGAAATAACATAAACATAAGATTTCAAACAAAATACTTACTTTTCACATTTTATTTCAATAAAGAACATAAGATTGTGTTTGCTTTTCAGAACAAATTCTAAGTATATTAAATACAGTTTGTGAAATTTTTAAATAACATATTCGCATTAAGAATTTATTCTACCTCTACAGCAAAACACACAACAAAACGAAATGAGTTTTAAAAGTTATAGAATAATGATTCGAGTTATTTCATCTTTTCTAAATGTATTTTCTTTTTCTGCATTTCTAACAACAATAAGAGCAAAATAATAAAAAAAAAGAACAAACATTGATATGTATTTCATTTTTAAAATGGTGATGCTTGTGTACGAGTGTACACGGGTTTGATTCTTTCAATCTATTTTTTTTTAATTTACTTCTATTTTTGAATCAATGATAATTTTAATTATTTTTTTTATTTACATGATTAATTAAAATTCATTTATTTTTTCATTCACTTATTTTTACCGTTAATTTTTTTTTTGATATAATAATTCCATTAACTAGAGACAAAATAAGTATGTACTATATGTATATATGTTACTGTTTATGCATTTATTTTTTTAGATTTAATTATAAGTATAATGTAACCTCATCATAGTCGAATTTGGTTTCTAGTCTAATCATTGGCTAGCTTAAATCATTATAATTTATTAAATTGGAAAAAATTTACAATAATCTACTATTATAACTGGTGCCTTCTTCCAGCAATCATACCATTTATGAGATAGTAATTAAAAACTCAACGACCAAGCCGAACTGTTATTTCAGTGAATAATTAATTAAAAAAAAAAAACGAAAAAGTGCATTCATTTCAGAATGATGTCATTTTATTTTTGAAAACTTATTTTAAATTCAGAGCAAAGCTATGTGCTATTCAATGTCAATATATTGAGTAGTTAGGCTGAAAGTTAGTTGCAAATATTTTTAGTCTAAATTTAATTAACTTTAGTACATATTTCATAGAATTTTTCAGATGGTATTGAAATTTATTTCGTGCTTATTTTTCCACAAATTATGAATTTTATCAATTTATTTTTTTGTATTTGTTGCATTCTGTTTTGTTTGCACAGCTGACCTTTTTGAAGCTAGTGACGCTTCCTTAACCGCTCTGTCATCTCATTTTCAAAATACAAAAATATGTTCATTTTTCTTATAACAATTTATTGATATTTTCTCTAAAAATTTCATATAAAAAATATATTTTTTACATTATATTATTTGGTATCATGTTATAAATTTTGTTGAACAATGCACAAAATAACATTTATTTTCCATTTTATTATAAATTATAAAATACTAATTTTATGCATTATTATTATTATTATTATTATTATTATTATTATATCAAAATTTTGCAAATCATCCAAATGGAAAAATATTATTGCATATTCGTTTTGCCACTTTTTTTTTTTTGCAATAAATTTATCGAAAAACGTGTCCACTTTCCTATATATGATATTATATACTAGTCATGAAGTAGCTAGCTATAGATTACATTATATATAATAAATATATAAATTGGTTTCTATATAACTGCGAGCCAGTATAAAAGTAAAGAGATAGAGAGGTCACACAGTAAAAAAATTTATTGATCTATAAAATTTGGCTATTACATATAAAATAACGACTCTGACATGACAAATTGTACTTTATCTGCATTTTACATTCTCATGAGTGAACTGTATAATAGAAGCGATTTTGGTGTGTTAACGTTTAAGAATAAAATTGTAATAAAAATAAGTGAAGTTTGTTCTTTAGTACATGTCGATCGTAGGTAATATTATGAACTGCCTCCTACACTGTCTCGAAAATTGTAAAAAAAAAAAAAAGAAAACAAAAAATAAACCGAAAAGTCCAAACATTTTTATATGCTAATATGTGTGAATATTAATATGTAAAAGTACAATGAATTGGTCAAACGGTTTATTATTTAACGAATCGAACATCTATATATATTCATTCAAATCCATCAGTTACGGTGAATTATGTACAATATATATATATATATATATAAATATAAATACCCTTCGTTTGTAATAATATGTGAACTGGTATAAATATAATGTTGTATTGTATATAAAGTCATAGGGTAAAGAAATTCGTATTTTTACCCGCCTAGAGACAAACCCTTGAAACTAATAAAAACTGTGTGGAAAACATTTTGGTCAATTTTTTATAGTAACGTAAATAAAACTGTTAACGATTATGCTATAAGGTGTGATACGTTGCTGTAGGGCTACTACTATATATGCTCGAATACATATATATATGAGATACAATACGATTATGTGCTTTGGTTGAAATTTATTACTTCAAATATTTTTCTAGCCCTTCCGTATTCGATTGGTTAAATAAAAATTATAGTTTACTAGCTATGACCTGGCAAAGTTCACATTCGTAGATTTTATTTTTTTATCATCATTGGCATCCCACAATTCAATAGTGGAAAATTGATCTCTTGAACTTCAGCAAAATATTACTTTTATTATCATATATATTATATGCTGTATATGTTTGTTTTATCACAATTAGTTTAATTAAAATTTCATATTTATAAAACTTTTTAAATTTTCTCACTTTACAAAATATAATTTACAAGTGACTACTATTTATATATTATTGAAATAATTTCTGAAAATAAATTTATATATAATAATTATTTTTTACTAATGATTGGTGCTATTTTCATTATAAAAAATTTACTCTAATTCCAAATTTATTGCATCTAAACTATTGTAGAAGATTTTCTGTTGTTTGTTATTTAAATATTATATAGCTAACAAAATGTATAAAACTTATTGTTGAACCTCGAAAGTAATATATATGTTAGTACAATTACAAAAATAAATATTTCTGTATAGCCAGTTCTTGATCCTGATTAATTTTAATTATCCCATAAAAGCCAATTGTAAGTTATAATTGTGTATGTTAATTGAAATTATTATACAATAGACACGTTAATTTGTTATACAGCGCCATGGGTTTCTATTAACATTCAGCAATAAAGAAAAATTATAAAATAAAACGCAAAACCACTCAAAATAAATTTACATAATTATATATAATTCAAAGCATAAATTATCTCTTGAAAACTATAACTATATAATATATAATAAACTAAAAGTTAAGAAAAAAAATAGTAGCCATAATGAGAAAATAAAGAACGAACCATAGATGATGAATAAAAAAGGAACGAATATTAATGTAACTCCCTTGAGCACTTTCCAAAGAAAGCTCTACAGTTTTTCGTACTATAGTCGCGCTTCAATATAGATTTCGTTCACATAAAATTTACTTTCTTTAGTTTATAGTACTATAAGCTATATTATTTGATGTTGATGATGAAGATATGGATATAGGACAGAAAATATATAATGAGATTAAATTTGCATGTAAATTAGTGTTCACTGATGGATGTATAATTGCCGCAATGTTTTATAATAATGATGAAAGAAATGAAATGAAAATTTATTTAAATAAGTGAATCCATATAGTTTGCATTAGAAAAACTCTTAAATCTTAAATACATATATAACAAAATAGTGTAAGTATATTTAAATATTTTAGAGCATCTTATATTCCATTATTTACAGTGAATTTCTATTAATGCAAAATTATGGCAATGTTTAAAACATATAATATTTTGTTTATATAAAACATTTAATAAAACAAAAATAAAATATTTCATAAAAAAATCTAAAAACTACTAATGTTTCATTTAGTTTTAAACATATTTAAATTAAATCTTGAGCGTTGTGTGTAAAATACAAATGAAAATGCATCTTGTGAACATATATTCGCTATACTTGGCGCAACTTGATTGAGAAAATCTACTAGCTGTAGTAATAAAAATGCGATATAATTCTCTGAAACCGTCGTGGCATTTTGTTACCAGGAATTTAATAATACTATAAACTTATTTTGAAGTAGTGACCAGTAATTGGATACATCATCAACAATTATCAATATTTTATTACTAGTAACATTGTTATGATGAACATTAAATTATGTTTGATTTATTGCAATTTATTTTATTTTATTTTTTTTAAATTCAAATCTTTTTACTTATTTATTTTGTGGAAAACATAGATTAAGATTAGATTTAATATGTTTACTTTACTATTATTTTGTTTTCAACAAGTTTGTTTTATTGAAAAAAAAACAAATGATCTTCATTTTGTTTGATTCGTTCTCGCGTTATTTGTAATACGATATTAAAACGATATTAATCACCTAGAAGACACCTTCATTTGAAATTTGTAATATTTATATATATATTGATGTAACGAAACTCCCAATAAACAATTTCACACGTGCAAATGTATATTTGTGCTTCACATACATATTGCTATCTACAATTTACAATTACGGCAAATTCACAGACGACGTCAAATTGTATTTCTTTAATATCTCTGTAAATATCAATCATACATTAATTTTCAATTGTTCTAGAGGAGTAGAAAAACTCAACTTATCCCTAATCCTCTACTTACAAAGAACAAGAGTTCAGGAAACGAAAAAAAAAGGAAAAATATAAAACTATTCAAGTTTCATGTCTTTTTGAAATGGATTTTGGTAAAAAATTCCGTTTTTTTAATCTAATTTCGGAATAAATAACTGTTATATTACTTTGGCCACAGATGGCATCCACTTACTATGAAAGTCTTTTTACATCATTAACTTATTTTTCGAAGAAAAAAATACGAAAAATCTGGCGTGCAAGTTACATAAATACAAATATCCAACATTACCCGAAAATTACGCTGAAGTTCTTCAGTAATATATATAGAGGAGAATTTTTTCTTAAAATTATTTTATTGCCTTGGCTTTTAATCATTTGGTATTCAAAATAATAATATTTTTTGGACTTTTTTTGTCTTATTGAAATTCTATTAATTCTGCACTTATTTATTTACGAAAACATCATCATTTTAAAAACTAAAACTAATTAAAGCCGACAAATCTATTTTTATGTAATTATCATATTTTTACGGCAAATAAATAATAAGAGAGATATTAGTATTTTATCATTAGCACTGACTAAAAGTAGAACGAGTAATATATTAAAAGTTTTAATTTATTTATAAAAATATGCATTTATAAATTTTAATTTTTAATGCTAAAGTTATGTTTATGCTTAACTATTTTTTTAAGTGCAATAATTGTTAAGACTTAAAAATAGTATTTAGATAAGTTGTAAAAAAAAAACAAGCTACCATTTACATTGGTACAGAACTTCATTTTTTGAAATTAATAAATTCATCTACAGAGAAAAATAATAATCCCTAGCTTTATTTTATCCTCCAATTTATTGGGAACTATTTATTCTATCAGTAAGAAAAACATTTTGTTCGGTAGAAAACAAACCAAATGTTCAGTAATTTGTCCCAATGTTCGTTAAAAAAAGAACATTTTGTTGAATAACTGCTAGGGCTCCACTGGGGATAAGTGGGAATAAGTGGGGATCTCTTCGTTGTGAAAATATCCCAATTTGAGTTGGTTTTTGATTTACTGAATATTTGGAAAATTTACTGAACATTTAAATACGTGCCCATATTTATTCAGTTAATCGAAAACCATCCCAAATCAAATTCTGAACCTATATATTTTCAAAAGAATTTAATTCTACGTCCAATGGTGGGGACCAATATCTGTCTACTTAATATTTAGATAGAGCAAAAAGAACAATAAATCCTCCAGAAAGAAGTGTCCTAGAACTTTGCTAATATAACCAATCGATTAAAATGACCCCGATTCATCCCCCAGTAAAATATACAAAATAGGAAAAAAAAATCACGATCTAAAATGAAATAATATGTGGGCAATGATATTGAAAATAATGTACATAGAAATAAAATGAATAATAATTTTCAAAGCTTCAAAATAAAAAGCATATAGTTAATAATATTGTTTTTCCATATTCCATTTTTAATTCATTTATGATATCTTAAAATATAAGATATGTATCATCACGACTGTACTAATACCATCTCTACTATATTATTTTTAAATGAAGAAACACAAAAATTTTATGAGTATATTGAATATATTAAAACTTTGTTATCGGTTTCAAAACAGTTGTTTAAACTTAACAATATAAGATATCTAATTTGAACTGCAATTTTGTTTTTTCCTAATTTTGTGAAGATATAATTATTACTATCGTTTCATTTACGGTTTTCCAGCATTATATCATTATTACCTATATATGTATGATACTTAATTTTAGAAAAATATAAAATTTAATAAAAGAAAATATTACAATATAACTCTGCTCCGTACAAGAAAATAATATACAATTAAAAGCAATATACAATTATATTTGTTGTGTTTCTAATTAAATCTGAATAAAATGAAACATTCTTTAAATAAATCAGAATCTGGGCAGTTATTCCTGATGATAAATTTTATATTTTTCTTTAGGTAATAAGTTATTTTCAGTAAGCAGTTTAATTCATTTTCAGCTAAACCTTTTTTTTTAAATACTGAAAGTTAAATATATACCTACTTGGCAGTCTTTTATTATTTACTTAATTTAATTTTGTTGATTTCTTATCGTTGCGCTGGACTAACCGACTGAATGCAGCACAGAATGTTCAATTAAACGACAACGTGTCAAGTTCAAGTTTATTTCACAGAATGGCAGATATTTAAAAAAAAAATACAAAAAAACGTGACTTGCAGAGTATTTACACCTTTATAATAAATGTTATTTACATATACTTTAAAAAATAAAGCTACAAATTTTTCAAAAAAGATCTATTTAATTAATATTTGTTGATAGCCAAATAAGAGCAAAAATGTAATTGTACATTAATTAGGTAAACATGAAACATAATAATGAACAAATTTTAAATGGATAATTGGTTTTAATTAAAATAAAAAATAATCTAATGGGAAAAAATTATAACGAAATAGAAATTCACAGTGATATCATATTAAGTTAGTTGACAACATGGTTAGCATATTTAAGCACATGCATAATAAATAATTAGAGAAGTTGGTTGGATTTAAAGTAAATAATTGACCAACTAAGGTTGTTATCCGAAATTAGTTTATCATCGTCTAAATTACGTATTTGTCCGTGATAATATATATATTCATCTCTCGTTTACTCTCGCACATCTATTATCACGTTAAGAACATAATTCAGACGATGATAAACTAATTTGGGATAATGACGTAATGTATAATATATATATAACATACATTTATTGTAGAAAATGCATATATATATATATAAGATAAGATTTTATATGACAAATTTACACGCTTTGGCGATTTCTTATTATGATACATATTAAATATAGTATATAAATATTGAATTATATATATTATATATATCGCACTATTAAGAAATCACTTTTGTTTATCTGTAATTTTTTTAAAAAGGAATGTTTGCATGCAGTAAAGAAAAAATGAAGTTGGTTAGTTGGTATAAAAGAATTTCCATACATTTGGTATTAAATTAATAAGTATATGGAAGCCAAAAGTAAACACTTATCACTTATTTCGATGACATAATATATTAGTTTCAATTTTTATAATGAAAATAAAACTTATATTAACTGAGAGAGAAAATGTGACTTAATTTTCCATTTCTTTTCTTTTCTTTATTTTTTTTTTCTTTTTTTCAGTTACTATTTTTTTTGTTAATGACAACATCACAATATTTTATGAAAATGATACGTGTTATATAAAACGTGTGTTTATTTTCTATAATGCATACGCACTAGAACTCTTCATACATGCTTAATTTTCCTTTATACATTTAAGATAGTGTCTAGATACATCAATATATTAGTATTTGAACAAGTGTGTTGCTTTAAAAACTCAACTATATTTTTCTTATGGTATATAAATGCTATGAAATTAAAAGTATGTTTCAGTACTATCTCAAGAATTTCGTTATGAGGTATTTTTTAATTTTATCGGCGGCCATTGCTGCACTTGTATGTATAACATTAAAAAAAAAAAAATTATAAAAAAAAATTCGTCATGACAAAAATATTAAATTTTGTGCTGAAATATACTTTAATTATTTAATATAGGCTTATACATCCGCCCAAACAGAATTGGATGGAAATTCGGATAACAGTGAAAATGAAGAACCCAAAATAAATCCAAATGTTATATTAAATAGTGCTGTTTCCCAGCCTGATGTATCTGTTAATGCACCTGTTTCACCCACAAAGTCAGAAAATCCAAGTGCTAATGTAAAAATCGAAACCAGTGTACCTATCCCAATTATACCAGCTGTTGCAACACCACAAGTTGCTGTAAAAAGCCCTGAAACACCAGTCAGTAATATTAATGTACCCACAAGTAATGTACCTGCGGCAGCCCCATTAGATTCAACTTCAAGTGTACCTACAAATTTACCTGCCCCACAAGTTGTGGCTAAGGTTCCTGAAACGCCAGTCAGTGCTGCAGCTCCATTAGACACAATGCCTACAAATTTACCAGTCCCAAAAGTTGTTAATAAAGATGAAATTGATGTTGCACCACAAGTTGTTGCAAAGGTCCCTGAAACTCCAGTGACTAATGATAATGTTATAGCAAATAATGTAGCTCAAACAAAAATTCCCGATACACCTGTACCTGCGAATTTACCAATCCCACAAACTCCAACTCTATCTACTAGTACAGTTACTGATCCAAATCCAGCCGTATTAAAAGCTCCCGACGCATCTGTACCGGCAAGCTTACCAATCCCACAACAACCAACTCCTTCTGCTAATGCAGTTACTGATCAAAATCCA
>JAABKK020060386.1:0-26178 GCA_011634745.2 Catotricha subobsoleta
TCTCGAATAAAAGAACATGCAAAAATTATAAATCTGACTGAGAGCTGATCTAGAGCGAATAAAAGAAGATGCTATAAATGAGATGATAGATAATTTTAAATACGCGATATTTTTATCATCTAGATGAAGATGTATGATAACTTAGTGATTTTCTATATGATTTAGATGAGATAATAATCGTGTTTTCATCTAGATGATTTCATCACATAGCAAAACCGCCTTTATTTAGATGCTGGTGACGAGTCTTCATGTTTTGCCTTGAAAAAATGACATTTTTAACTTAATTTCTTTTCTTACAGGATAGCATTTTCTTTTTTTTTGGTTGCATTATAAAAAAAGATCATCTTAATCATCTAACGTAAAAATTCATCTAGGTGAGATGAGAAGGGGTATATTTTATTTCATCTAGATGACGGTGAAAGACGACCACGTGATTTCCTAAATCATCTAAATGAAAATGATGCAACTTTATCGATTAGTACAAAGTTTCAGTTCAACATTAAACTAAAATCATTTCCTACAAGAATAACAACAATTTTTAACTTATCAAATTTGATATTGTAAAGAAAATTGCTGATTATCTATTCGATAATCGAATTGTTGTCTGCATTCTCTCAAGAGGTCACTTTAATAAAAGATCTAATCTAAATCAATGACCTATAACAATATAAGGGGACAAAATAAATTACCTTTAACCTATAGTCGAATTAATCAATGGAATAAGAACATTTACAATGTCCAACACAACTAACCAGAATCTCATTTTCATTATTTATTTACTATTTATTGTTTAGCGCAATGCGCATATCTTAAGAATTAAAACAAAACGTGTATACAAAAATAATATATATTATAACAGTAACTATTTGGAGTCAGACAACGCATATAACACAATAAGTGCGACTATGTGTTCAAATATATTTAGTATTTTATTCTCATGAGAATATATAGACAAAATAATAATAATAATAATAATATCTATAAATAGTATAACTAGTCTAAAAGGTAAAATTTTACACATAACCATGTTATATATATTCGATTTACAAGAAAAATTACTCAGATGAAAATAGTCTAAAAATAGAATTATCATCATGTTTTTGTTCACGATTCAAGTAAGTAAAAAGTAAGTAGAAAAAAATTACGAAAAGAAAATAGATACAAATAAGAATTGACAATATTAACTAAAATGAACATCAATGTCCTTCAACATTATCACTAAAAATTGTGAAAGTTCTGTTTTTTTTCTTCTTTTTTTTATATAGGGCGCCTCAGATAAGATGCTCGCTTTTTGGTTTTCTTTTCATTTTATTGATTTTTTCTTTGATAGAATTTATGGATATTTTACTCTCTTCAAAAAATTATAATATAATAGATTTGGCCTTGGAACTCACCCTCAAAGTCATATCTTGGAAAAATGTGATTTTTTCAACATTCTATGGGATTACTAAAAGACAACTCAGTAGATTTCATTTTGATAAATGTTGTAGCCAAGAATAAACTACAACTTTTATGTAATGTGACAATTTCTCGATTGATAGGTTATTCCTTCTAGATATTTTGGAGTCTCAAAGTTTTGATATTGTTTTATAAATGACTCAAGAACAGATCATCCAATGAAGATGAAAGATCTACCATCAATATTATTATCGTCATCATTATCAAACTATAACGACTTCTTAATGCCTTTTGTGTAACGATCCTCTAATCATTCAATTCCAGTGTTACTGCAAACTACGCAGCGGACGCAGATTTTCACGTAGCTTAGAAATGTAGAACAAATTATCACCTTGCAATGACACATTTTTTCTCTAAAATTCAATTGAACATCATTTTTCTCAAAAAAAAAAGAAGAAATTATCATCATATCTGAGAAACCATGTATATAATATTACTTACAGAAACATTAAGCTACGTCCTTCATAGATTTAGTATAAATAACAGTAACAAATAAATCGTTACATTTTTTTTTTCTTCTTTTGCACCTAAGTTCGTAATTCCAAAAAGTAAAATGTTTTTTGTGATAATACCAATGCTATCAACGCAATCATCAAACTCACAGCCAATGAAAAGAAATAATTCTCCCCAAAAAGAAAGAAAAAAAAAAAAAAAAATTGTATTACTTATACAAAAGTCGAAAATAACTGGATAGATGAAGGTGTACGTGAAGATAGGTAACTACCAAGCCATTTATTGTTCGCCTTCCCTTAATGATTAACCATATCGACAACGCTGTTGGAATTTTACTCTCAACCCCAGACATGAGTTTTGTCTCCTCGAATACCCTTAGTTTAACTATTGTCTCTATATATAGTGAAAATTATAGACATAGACAATGTATGTGAAAATCATACTTATATATATATACATATATATATTTGTATATACAAAACACTGATGTTGAAATGCTTGGGGAAATGTGAAGAGGGTCAAATTAGATAACGTACGTCAACCAAATTGCCTTTAGCAGTGGTTGAACATGTGTTCAGAATTTAATTTCAGAAATTAAGGAGGAAAAACTTTTATTGTACGTACACACACTGTTTAATGTTTTTGGGGGATGAATGCCGATGGTATTATATTATCCTATATTATATCATATACTTACTCCATGGAAAATTGTATAAATACGAGTAGTAGGTAGAGCTATATGCTGTAGTAGCACATAAACTTAATGTATAATAATACCATAGAAATGAACAATTTAGTCTTTATACATTTTATGTTGTGTATGATAAGAATGATGATATAAATGTTTTAATAAAATTTAATTATATATTTTGTGAGGTTAGAAGATGAGCTCTAAAAAATCTGTGTGTGTGTGTGTTTTTTTTTTCATTCTTTATATATTTTTGTTTAAATTTATTATTGCAATAAAAAAAGTTTTTGTATTATTTTAATAAAATTAATTCACATTTTTGTGTTTAACATTCTTTAACCGAAATTCCGATGTTAATGCTGATTAATATTTTTTTTCTTTTTTTGTAATAAATTTATAAGCTACAACTAAAAGTCATAAATTGGTAATATTGTAAAACGAGGTTGTACAAATAAACCGTTGTCTGGTCGTCTGATTTCCTTTATTTTTTTTTTGATGTAACAGCTGTTTTGAAATAGGTCAGAATTGTTTATGGGTAAAACGTTATTGTAAAAACCACTGTACAATTTGTTTTACCTTATTTGATGGCAATACAGAAAACTGATTCTGAAATCTGTAATAGGAAATTTATTTCTTTCAAAGTGTGCTTTTCAGGCCTGATATTACATGTAAGTGTAAGTGCATTAATAATCAACTAATTGGGGCTGAAGGTGAACAGTTTGCTCAGTTTAGTGAACAACAATGTATGTTTAATAGCAATTTTAGGCAGTTTAGAAAGTTAAAAATTGAATAAAAATAAAATGAAAAGAAGATTTTATTGTTTTTTGAGAGACTGATTCAATAGCTCTATAAACTTTTTAAATAAAAATAAAGTGAACTCTTAGCGTAAATCAAATGAATCGTTAAAAAAATGCGAAACCTCACAAAATTTTATTGAAATAAGAAAAAAAAAAACATCACATTAAGTATAAGAATTAAAATTACTTTAAATAAAACAGATATCTAAATAAAAACATCATTACATTACGTAGCCACTACATCAACAACAGCATGCACACCTATTACAATTTTAATGGATGTCATTTCCCATAAAAAAATAATTGCTTTTTTTTCTTGTAGGCCTCCATAAACTAATCACAACGAATTTGAGTAAATAATCGAAACAAATAAAACTCAAAATCTCATAAGCATTTGGATTTTTTTTTTTTTTTTTTTTATTTTCATTATTGACGAACACTGTGATGTTTAATATCAAGCTACATATATTTTATTTTACATTTTTTATGTTATTTTGTCGTTTGTTTTCATTTTCAATTATTTTTAAAAACATAAAACATCAAAAAGTATCAGTCAGACAGGAGTTTATTTTATATTAATTTATTACGATTTAAGTAAATGAATATCTTACCTAGTCTTTGTTACAAAATATTTTCATGTTGTATTTTAAGACATGACCCAGCAAATATTTAATGTTTATACTATGTGTGTTCAAGGTATATTACTGCTTAGATTTTTATTTATATTATTATAATTTTTTTAAAGTCAAGGAAAACTTCATATGAAACAGCTCTTGAAAATATATTAATAATAAATTTTCTGTAGAAGAAGCATGGCAAACTTTTTGGGCATCTTCAAATACTTTTAATACTCATTTGATTGGTGATCCAAATAAAAGAATTAATGGATTTAATTCAACGAGAGAGGTGTGGAAAATTGCAAACCGTTTTAGAATTGGGCAAGGTAAATGTGGTGATCGCATGTTTCGATGGGGTCTTTGTGATTCTCAATTGTGGAATGTAAGGAATGTAATATATTTTCGTGGGACGGTGGCTTAGAAGGAATCCATTTGCTTACTCCAGATGCTGAATATTGGATTAAAAATTTATATCTTGATTTATAATAATACTTTAAATTTTTACTTTTCACATTGATTTTAAATTGGTATAAATAAATAATCATACGATGAATAACGACTGAGATGTGAATATACATAGGACATAGGAGATAATCTCAGCAAAAAATTTGAGATATCTTCATAACGGGTGCTAAAGTCGCGAGTTGACATTGATGTCTTCAAAGCATTGCAGAGATATTGTAAAGACAAAACATTTCTTATTCATATCTCTGTAATATACAGATATCTGTAAAATGTGCTTTGACAATTTATTAAATTATTTTCATGTATTGCGAATATTTTTCTCGAGTATATCTAAGGTATATTTTAATCGTTTTTAAAAAAGTACTGGCAAAAATCTATCAGACAATGATATGAATAAGTTTTACCAGCATAATGGTTAGACAAGAAGAAAGTTAGAAGTTTTATTCAACTCAAGGGGTATTCGTATTATCGACTTGTATAAACAAAATAGTATTTCGCAGTTTATCTCGTGAATTTACTTGCTTGCTTATGCAAGAGAACTATTAGAAAGTAGATAGATATCTATTGATAATATTGATAATATCATAAGATATGATGTATATACGAAAAATATCAAATGTTATTACTTATGAGATTTTTAACAATATTCAGGAGATGTTCCTAGAGCATAGCTGTCCAACTTCCATCTTTCAAGCCTACTGATATCTATAAGATATAATCCAGCTAATTCTGATATCTCACAATGTCTCGACACATAGTCACGACTATATTCTCTATTTTACGACATACGTTGCTTGCTGGGAAAAAGAAAAGAATTGAAAAAGCCTCGGAAAAAGAAATAATAAGAAATGTCTCTTTAACATAAAGATATTTACCTACGCTGCAAATTTCATATTTATTTATTTTATTTTTTTTTAATGACGATAAAAACCACTTCAATAAATGATAAATCTCTTTGTCATTTTAAAACAATTAGTGGCAGTGCTTCTGCTTATAAAAATAATGAAAATCCAAAATAAATCATATACAATTCAAATGGGAAACGTTTATCCAATCGGAAACATATAATTAATATCCATTTATAAAGTAACCAACAAAATGTCTCAATTCTCAATATTGCCAACGATCGTATCCTTTATATTATTTTTGCTTTAATATTAAATTCAGTCTTTACACACAATTTACAATAGAAAAATACATAAAACATAATGTTCGAGGTACAGTTACGAGAGGTGTATTCTGCTCAAATGGGTAAAATTATTCTCAATGATCACACAGTTTAATGGAACAAACTTCTACATTTTTCATTGT
Organism: Catotricha subobsoleta; assembly: GCA_011634745.2. Lineage (NCBI taxonomy): Eukaryota > Metazoa > Arthropoda > Insecta > Diptera > Cecidomyiidae > Catotricha > Catotricha subobsoleta. The sequence continues at coordinate 5,790 of JAABKK020060386.1, forward strand.
GATTTATAGACAGACATATCACATAATACATAATAATATAATCAAACCATTTATCTGTTTCTCTGTGTGTTGTATTACATTATATGTAGGTATACTAAAATGGAAAATGTTAACGGGTATTGATTATTAGAGGATGGATATATACGAGAACAATGCAATTTTAAATCGTTTTTTTTTCTATTGTGTAGAACAGAACAGCAGAAAAGAATAAATATGGATGCAGAGCAGACAGCGACGATGTCATGGTAGCGTCTTAGTGCTTGCTGCTGCTCGCTAATATATGTAGCGAATGAAATTGATTTGCAGTTCGTTGCTGCTTCTTTCCGCGGTTTGACAAATTTCAAAAGATGGTGAGATTCATAAAAAGAGCGTGAGAGCAGCAAACAAGGTCAATTCTTATAGACTAGTTTCACACTATAACAAAATATCTCCTAATTTATATCCATAGATGCGAAGAGTGCAGCTAGTTGCCATGCCATATGCACCTATGGACAAATCTTAGGACATAATTTATGAGATATTTCCTTATAGTGTGACGCGGGCTATACATTCCATAGTATTTTTTTAAAATTATATTACTTCATTAGAGGTATCTCAAAAATTCAAGAGACCGGTTCAGAATGCGCGTTCATAGATATTTGAATCGGTTCATGAGACATGAAATAGAATTTGTATGAATGAAAAGAGATAGACGATGCGCAACCGGTCGCTTGAAATTTTGAGATACTTCTACTGCTTGCAGTGCTCAGAATTGCTTAGCAGAAAAAACCGTTTGCCACTTACTGCAGAAATTAACGAGAAAAAGCTGGCCATTGCTCGCTAAATGCTTTGCAGCTGTCAGCTCTGATCGAAGATCTATAAAGTAGGTCAATTTAAATGTAACAATAATAAATTAAAAAAAATTCAGACAAATTTGTACGTTCCTAAGAACGAAGTTAATTTATAATATTTTATTTACCTTTTATTATTAATTATTATGTAATGTTGAAGCGCTAAGCTACAGTCAGTATTTAATCATAATTATTTAAATTCTACGATACGATTTAGTGGTTAAACGATGTATTTTGGTTTTGTATTCCATATTATTATATTTTTTTTTTAAACGTTAATTCAAATATCCTATCTACCAACACCACCACCACCAAAACAACATACCGCAACTACAATATTATAATATACCGTAGACAGACAATTTTAAACCACAATATCCTCCCTAAAAACATTCCACCAACACGTGCCATTATAATCATTATGGTACTAGGAATTTCTGTATTACAAAGGCAGAATAGGTAGTCAGTTGGCTATAATATAAATTGTATAATATTATGAGAGCATGTTTCGTTGTAATTTAGGTAAATAAATACACAATAAATATCATAACATCGGCAAATATACAAGAATGACATTTAATAGAAATATATTAAGTATAATTTTTTTTATTTTGACATGTTGAAATAAGTACATTTCAGATTATATTGCATCATTTGAAATTGATGATTTTCCAAACAGTATCCCAAAAAATATCTTTTATCTATTTCTAAATGTCTAGTAAATAAACAAACAAACAAACAAAAAACTAAACAAGTTCATTGTCGAGGATGCGTTCAGAAACTAAAATATAATAAAAATGAATACCAAATTATTTTTTTTACTGATTTTCACTTAAATTCGCTCACAAAATACTAAGCCGTGATTGTTTAAAGAGTTTTAATAAAATTCAATAACTGTTCAACAAACTATAAACCATAAATTAATTAACTATGGATTAGACACTGAACCCATTCTTGTCAAAGATTAACATTACCGAAGATCACTAAAATTCAAGGGCAGTATAAAGTTTTGTAAATATTTGAGACATATTTGAACGAAAAACGGTGTTATTGATGATAAATTGCTAAACGAGATTTAGTAAAGTTCTGTAAATCGGTAGAATTTTACAAATTTTACTGATTTTTTTGAACGACTTGCTGACATGTATAAAATTGTTAAAAATCTACTGTAAAAAAAAAAAAGATTAATTTTGTTTCTGAACGCAATCCCAGATGTGTCAATTATTATATAGGATTTTTAAGTATTTAATGAAATGTTTTTTTTTTCTCTTTTTAATAAATATAAATAAACACACCATAAAATAAAAAGATACATTCAATTTCATTCTATAAATTACTGAACAAATAATAGACGGAAAGATTGAAAATGTTGTGAATACGAAATTATCGGTTATTTATAGATGAACCATTTTAGCTCTTAGAATTTTGAATATCAGCGCGTATGCATTATTATTCTCTTCCCAGTATAAGCATTTAATGCTTTACATTCAATTATAAGTCAAACAAACACACACACAAATAAAATAAGTAATGAACAGAATAAAATTCATGCGAAATGAAGTTATTTTAAGTACATTTAAGTCTTAAGGCTTTATTATGATTTGAACGCATTAAATCGTAATCGTATATTATGTTTAATGGTTTAATTTTAATCATCGGTGCTTAATTAGAATAGATTTTTGTTTTTCATCTGAATTTACAATATCGTATATGTAGAATGGAAATAAATTTATTTACCAAGAAATTACAGATGGAAGGTAGAATTTCTATTTGTAGAATGGATGCGCTATAAAGTCATAAATTTACTCAATGATTTTTAATTTTTCTTTTTTTTTTAATCACAATTAGGTAAGTACTTATTATTTCCAAAATAGAAAAAAAAACAAAGATAAAATTGAATTAAAACGATTATCGAAACAGCAAAATACTTTTAATGGAAGCATTTATTAAAATTTTATACATTTCAGTTAGATTTGATTCCTAAATTCAATATCTGGCGAATTTCTATGAGCAATTAAAAGTTTATCAAACAGCAATTCTATAGAAACATTTGACATTAAACATTAATTATTTGAAAGTCTCAAGCAACTAAAACATCTTAAGTACCGAACATAGTTATCCATTATAAAGGCATGCACAATTGCACAATAGGGTGGATCAAACTTTTTTTTTCATGCCTTCTACCATTATTTTCTGAGTTGCATTTGGTCTTCTAATTCACGTGCTGAAATATTTTTGCTAATAAATGCAATCTTCGACGTACTGTAGTGACCCACAAAGTAGAACCTCGTGGATATTTTTTAACCTCGATTTTTTTTTACTTGCGAGGTAAAAAAAAACATCGGGTTTTAAATAAAACCTTGGAAGTTCGAAAAAAAGCTGCGACATCGGAGATCGCATTTATTTTCAAAATTCTTTCAGCACGTGAATCAAAAGACCAAATGCAACCCAGAAAATAATAGTAGAAGGAATGAAAAAAAAAAAGACGATCCACCCTAATGTACATATCTTCTAAATATTCGGTGAATCCTCTCATAATATATGAATTTGCTTCTGATAGAATTAAATTAGTCAATTGTGTATAATAAAACGATACCTTATAATTTGTATCAACAATTTTTCCATTGAATTGAAAAGTAACGACAACAGGGAGTGAATGTTTACATTAGAGAATAAACAATGCTACTATTTTTGATTTGTTTAAATTTAATGCTTATGTATGAGATAACGTGCAAGCAAAGCAAAGCGCATCCACCTGCAAGTGTAAATCAATTTGTGAATAGTAAAATAGAAAAACTTACCAGTTGGATGGTATGCAACGTAATAAAAACGAATTGCTTGTTTTTTTCTTTTTTTTGTTACTTAGTTTAGAATTATTGCGTGACTAAATCTAAAATAAGTTTGCAGTCAAATAAACACCAAAGTTTTAACTGATTTCAATTCTCTTGTGTCCGATTAACTATCTAGCTAATAAATAAATCACAAAAAAAAAAATAACAAAATGAGCATTACAAGATGACAAAATCGTTGGTAGACTAAGTGCTCTTCTCGACATTATATGAACTGAATAGTATTTTCACTCATAAATAAAAAGAAATTGTTTTCACCAACAATGGACGCAACTGGTTTATTCAATTGAAAAACAAAAATTTATATCAATTTAAACATTTTATTAAAATTTTAATTGAAACAGAAATATTATATTGAATGAAACGCATTTTATTATTAATTCATTAAGTGGTAAATATTGTAAGTTCGTTTTATACAAATTTCGGAACAGAGCATTATGTAATTTTAAATAATAAATTGAAACAATTGTTATTGGCAAACCTTCGTTGTTTCTGTTGCAGTCGTTATTCGTTATATTATTAAAATAAATACAATTTATTATTTTTATTTTATTTCAATTTCATTTTAAAATAACTACGAAATTGTAAATGACATATTTTGCTGTGTAATTAAATGTTAAATCAACCATAGAAAATTTGGCTACAAAAAATAATTTATTAAACATTTAAAAAAAAAAAAACAAAAAAATAAAGCAAACAAAAATAATGAAATTTAATGAATGCTGTAAATTACTGTTAGGCTGCAAATTTAATCAAAAGATTAAATAAAAATTAACTTAATAAAAACAGGTGAAATTTACAACACAAGAGCACATTAATTTCTTTCATGAGAATAATTTTATATAACTAAATTGAATGCGACTGTTTAAATGAGAGTCAGTGAAATTTGAGTTATTTGTTAAAAAAAAAAACCGAAGAAAATATGGAAATATGTACCTATTTAAAAATATAAGGGAAACTTTTAAACTAGACTTTTTTTTATACGCCAAATTTAAAGGTTAATTATTCATATTTAATAAAAGATGGGTAGGTCAATCGACTTTTTTTTAATGCTTTCTACCATTATTTTCTGAGTTGCATTTGATCTTCTAGTGCATCAAGCCCAATACTCAGTGAGTCAGTGCGCTTACACAATGCTTGTGAATTTCTTTTAAAAACCACACTAAAACATGCAGAAGTTTTTAAAAATGAGAACTATTTATTCTACCAGTAAGAAAACAATACAAATGTTCAGTAAATTGTCCCAATGTTTGGTAGAAAAAGATTCAATTTGTTGAATAACTTTTCTCCCCCGCTAGGGTCCCACTGGGGATAAGTGGGAATCTCTTCATTATATTCCTCTTTTATCATTCTCTCTTTGTGAAAATATCCCAATCCGGAGTAATTCGGGTTATTGAGTTACTGAACATTTCGACAATTTACTGAACATTGGGATTATTTACTGAACATATTGAATAATTTACCGAACATTTAATAAATACGTGCCATTAAAAATTACATTTTTTTTTTCACACAATTGCTGTAATATTGTCAAATGAATGTAATACGTTTTTTCTTTCATATTCCATATTATAGATAATCGAAAACCAACAATTATTTTGTAGGTTATTCTGTTCGAATTTTGCTTATAATTATTGAATTATTTTGAACGGAATGCTAACGGAATGATTTGTGACATAATTTTTGTGTTTTGTTTATTCAAATAATATGTAGTTTTTTTTTTTTAAAAAAAAATTATTCATTTATAATAGTTAATAATCAATTTTTGAAAAGAATATTTGAACAGGTTTTCTACCATTTTCCATCGGTTTTGTAAATTTTTCGCAAGCATATCGCAAGTGAACGGAATACTGGACTTCACGTGCTAAAAAGTATTTTGAAATTAAAAGCAATCTTCGATGTGCTGTAGCGACCCACGAGGTATAGATATTCTCGTGGCTTTTTTTTTAACCCCCGGTCCCCCGAGGTCTTTTTGTCTTCACCGTTTTCAAACGTCGTAACTACAAAATTTTCGATTTTAAAAAAAAATCAAAATTTTATGTTTTTGTCATAAAATACTTCTTGTGAAAAAAGACGGACCTTATTTTCTGCATTGTTCCTTCCAGAGAGTAATTTACGTTTTTCTTCGCAGAATGTTAAAAAGTTTGAGTGCGAATCAATATATCCTAACGATCTTTTGCGTTGATTCCGTTATAGAAATACTTATTTTTATTTGAGGTACTTTTATAAGCTTACTTTTCTATTTTAAAAAAAAAATAGTCTAAAATGTTATACCATCTTTTGAATAATTTTAGAACATTTCAATTATACCATTTCATTTATATAAAGTTTTAAATCAACCGCACCCTGTAATTTCAGAGCATTTTCAAATCTTAAAAATGTTCCAATAGACAAAACAAAATAACATTTCAGACAAGTTCTAGTAGTTCATGCAAATAATACGTAACACAATAAATTAAGAATTAACTATTTTTGCACAATATTAAAATGTGTATGCTTGTTTTACATAAATAGTATTCGGCTCAGAAAATAATGTTGTAATAAAACCATTATTCGATAATTGATGAACTCTTCATGAGAATAATAAACAAAAATTCATTATCGTTCTTTTCGCCGCTAGGTAATAAAACATATTCTAGTATATAGAAACTTATTCAAACAAATATAAGCAACTATTCGTTCGAACTTAATACGTTTTAGGCATTTATCGTACCGCATTAATTTGATATTGAATTCAGTGCAGGTTGACGTTAATTTACAGAAGTGTAATGTAATGCATCTTAGTCTCCTGCAAGAAACTACTCAAATTTATGTAAGTTTTAAATTCACAATATGATTCGATTTACGATTATTTACTTTCTAATGTTAACAGCTGCTTTGAATACTAGCAGTTCCAATTTTTATTTTTTTTGATTATTGTAAAGACAACGACTTTTTTTTTCTTCATTATGCTGTCGTGAATGGAAATTAGAATTTACAATTCAATTACTTTAGTTATCGGGCACAAAATAATTACTGTTAATTATCAATAATAGGAGTTTTTAGAGCGAAATATAAAAGAAATTTTTAAATAGATATAAAACTGCTTAAATATTTCTTTGAAATGTTAAAAGTTACTTAATAAATTATAGCTTGACTTGATGTCTTCGATTTGGCGCCATACCCTGATACAGCAGAAATCTTATATAGATGCACAAATATGCATGAGACTGAGTGGAATAGAACAATGTGAAAACTAAATGGATGAAGAGATTATCTTTTGTTATACAATTGAGTACCTAAGTGGTCCGGCGCTGCATGTACTTTATTTGCTGTCAGGCAGAAAAACTCATACAAAAATAAAAATAGAAAAAGAAGAATATTTTTTGTATGCAAAATAAGTGTTCAGGCAGACAGAAGTGCGAAAAACTTTCGCGGTTCACTTATGTAGTCTATTTTTGCTGAATATAATTTTCCTGAAATCTAAACATTTCAAAATATTTCTGTAAAAACTTTTCAAGTAGTGTAGAAATGCTGATTATAAATATGATCCTTAGCTTCACTGATGAATGAACTCATACACATCCGATGCTAGTTGAACACATCAATAAATACGATAATGACAAATACTCAATTCAGGTATAGCGATTATAAATGAAACAGACGTGAGGAAATTATTGTTGGCCGATTCGTTACACCCATGAAATATATTTCCAAAGAAATATTACCCGCTGTTTACACTTTCTGGCAGATGGCAGGAAAAAACCGTACCAACGTGGAGATGGCAATTAATGGTTAATTGCGCTGCCATCTCTATGATGGCTCTGTTTTTTCCAGCCAGTGTAAAAAAACGAGTTACATTACTATTAGATATACAGAAGCTGCTAATGAATTTCATTAACATTTATATTTTGAAGAGAACCAAATTCTGCATATTTTATTTGGTCGATGTCAAAATTCTTACTGATAAATTCTGCGAAAAACCATTTGATCAAATTGAAATTAAATTCGTGAAAAATATTTGATAAAATGAAAATAACACAATTTCTCATTTTCACCATCGCATTTAGGACAAGCTATAAATTATATTTTATTTAATTAATTTGTAACAAGCTTTAACAAACAAAGTTTTTGCGGATTTTAATTGTATTGTTTGTGGGAGATTATTTTATTATGACGTTGCATCACCGCATATAATAAACAACCATTATTATCATATAACTTCTATATTTTCTTATTTAATTAATATTTTCCATTAGCTAGTGTTTTATTATTACAATTTTTGCATACGCAACTAAAAATTTCTAAAATAGTTATTGTTTTAAGCTCAAACTACTTTAAAGAATATATAATTCACGGATGTAGTTAAATATGTGTAACAAATTGAGTAAGTAATTAATTGCTTTAATGTACATATAACTAAGCATATAGTAGCGATATATACATTTAATAATATATGGACCCATTAGATTTTTTATATTGTTATTAAATCATTTCTAATATCATTTCAATCTCTTTGTTTTAAATTTAGTTCATTAAAGTATCTGCTGTAAATTTATTTTAAAAAGTCAAAGAGTTATTTAAAAACAATATTTAAATAAACATAATACCAGAAAATTAACAAAATAAATATCAGCGATGTCAGGAATATAAAATCTTTAATAATAAAATAAATATTATTATTATTTTCTAATTGTTCTCATTCTCATACAAATACATAGAAAATGCGCTGCTGTATTTTATTTTGACAAAACAGTCATGTGAGTAAGATAATATGTATATAAGAACGCATAACTTAGCACAACCACAATGATGTAAATAAATGTGTTGCTATATTTATAAATAAACATTACAAATTGTATTACATTTTCTTTTTTCATTCTAATATTATTTAATGGGAAAATGTGTTTTAACTTATTAATTTGTATCTAAAAAAAAAAAAATATATAATCGAGGCCAGTTTAAACTCCCCAGTTTTTTATTTTTTAATATCACGATTTAGACGTCAATGGAAAAGTTCTAGAGAACAATAAACTGCGGATAAAATAACATAATCGAAATGGTATAAAAATGGTATAAAAGCGGTATAAACTTTTTGACTAAATTTTCTTTTATATACCTTTATGTATCGGGAATATATGAAAGGTATTTTTATAACAAGTCGAACGATTATTTCGAAAACTTTTGATGTGTTCGTTTCGAGTTCTCGCCAATACAGTTTAGCGGATTTGACTATAAAATGTTCATTTATTAATTGTGTCAATTGATATTTTTGTGCAAAGATCATCTAATATTAATTGATTAAATTTTCAAATGAAACTGCAGTTACTTATTGTAAATTATGGACGAAAATATTCACAGAAACAATTAATAAATACTATTTCTATATGGATTAAATCAGCTATACTATATTGGGTAGAGCTCGAGAACGAATCAATTTCTATTCAAACGATTTGTTGTGATTAACACATTATAAAAACAAGCTGTCAATGGATTCGTACACTACCATTTCGATCTCATTTAAGGTACATAAAGCTACGCGATCCTATTTGGATAGAAGGATCTAAGAGTGTATACTATTTTTATACCACTCTTATACCATTTTGATTATACTATTTCATCAAATTCAACTTTATTTATAACTTTTCCATAGATTTTAAAAGCATATATCTATGATATTTTTTTTTAAAAAGAAAAGCAGAACAATAGGGTGGATCGACTTTTTTTTCATGCCTTCTATACCATTATTTTTAGAGTTTCATTTGGTCTTCTGATTCACATGTTAAAAGAATTTTGAAAATAAATGCGATCTTCAATGTGTTGTTGCGACCCACAAAGTAGAACCTCGTAGCTTTTTTTTAACCTCGTGGTTTTTTTTTTCAATTAATCGGAAGACCAAATGCAACTCAGAAAATATTGATAGAAGACATGAAAAGAAAGTCGATCCGCCCTACTGAGGAGTTTTAAAGGCTTACTGAAATAACTTCAGAAACTTAACTTCAGAACAGGGATTTAACTTCAGAAGGCAGAGCTTCAGAAACGACATTAGTGCAGAATTTCAGACATAACTTCGGAATGGGATTTAATTTCAGAAAAAAGAACGGCATAATTTCAGAAGACATAACTTCAGAAACATAGGCTTAACTTCAGAATGCCATTTATTAAGAATTTCAGATATATCTTCAGAATTGGATTTAACTTCAGAAGACATAGCTTCAGAAAAAAAGCGAGATAACTTCTGAAATGCAGACTTAACATCAGAATGACATATTTGCAGAAAGGCATTAAAATTATGTCTTCTGAAGTTAAATCGCATACTGCATTTTGTCTGAATTTCTGAACTAATGTCATTCTGAAGTTAAGTCAGTAACTCTGAAGTTATGTCCCTGAAGTTAAGTCAGGCTCCCGTTTTAAAGCGTAATAAATAAATAAATACCTATTACACCCCGCGTTCATATAATTATATACATATAATATATTTTCAAATGCTATTTGTTTGCAAGTTATTCAGAAGAAAAAAATCAAATTAATATTTTTATCAAATCAATTTAAAATGTTCGTTACTTTTGCTATTTATATTATTTAAAAGAGAAAAACAAAAAAATTGTTTTCAAATATTACAGTTGTTTTTGGCATGCTTTTTGTTTTAGATCTATTGGGAGGGATCTGGTTTATTGAATCAACTTTTTTTTTTGTATTTTATTTATTAGCGTTACAAAGGGAAAATAGGTATAGGAAATTTTTCTCTTTGCAAAAATTATTAATAAATTTTCATGTCCCTTGCCAAATATTGATTTTTCAAGTTGCACTTGATTTTAAAATGTAATTTCCTCGGAAACGTAATTTATTTAGAAACATAACTGTTCATGGCAATAAATGTGTAATTGTAATATGGTTGCAGTTGAGCCAAATTGTTGTTCGATATTTTCTGATAAAATTTAAAACATATTTTTTCTTTCTTTTTATTCAAAAATGTATTTTTAGTTTTCAAATAATTTTCAATGAACATGTTTTATAATATGTTTAAAATAAAAAAAATCGTTTTGCAATGTATTGGAAAGTTCACGTGACCAAAAATATATATATAAAATGTATATTAGACTGGCTCTTAAAAATCACTTTTTGTCTGATCCCGGGTTTCAGTCCCCATTTTTTTTAGGTTTGGTATCAGAAAAAAATGGTAAATTTTGAGATTGATCAGAAGTCATTTAAAGAGGTGGCTATCGGGTCTTGAATTTTTGTATGAAAACGCAGGTAAAATATATAGGAAATTACACACTTCTACTAAAACATTAAAAGCTCTACAGGAACATCAATTTGAATATATTTCATTGACATGAATCTTAGAAGTCACTTTATTAAATTAATAACTTTTCAACCCTAAAAATTGTTTATTTCCAAGAATTTTGGTATATATCAAAATGGCCAAAATGCACTATTTGACTATTTTGATATATTATATACCAAGTTTTTGGAAATGAACAACTTTTAGGATTGAAAAGTTATTAATTTAATAAAGTGACTTCTAAGATTCCTGTTCATGAAAATATGTTTATTCAAATTGATCGGTTGCTTGTAGAGTAGTAGAAAGTGTGTAATTTCCGATACATTTTATCTCTCGTTTTCATACAAAAATTTAAGACCCGATATCCCCCGCTAAATGACTTCTGATCGATCTCAAAATTCATATTTTTTTTTCTTATACCAAACCTAATAAAACGACTTCATTTTTTGTAAATATGTATATTTTCAGTAAATAAAAATTCTGCGTCTTTCCGACCACTCAATCCTGAAAATCAAAAATGAAGTAATAATTAACTTTATTTTTTATTTCTTTCTTATCCCGATAAATTCAATTGTCAGTCATTCAGTTTCCTTTAAAAAAATTTAACTTATATATTAATAATCAAAAAAAAAAAAAAAATAGTAATAATGTTAATTGAAATTGAAATGTATAATTTCATGTAGCTTGAAATTGTTGTAAGCGAATAATAATAAATACGTATGTTTAAATAAAATGCTTAAATGCTTAAATGAATAAATTGAATTGAAAAAAGGGGTGTATTCATTTATAGATTGAAATTTCAATTTTATGAAAATAATTATTATTTTATATAACTTATCACCAAATAAATGGTTTTTCATATTAAAAATCATGTTGTGGAATATCAAATAGGCTACTATTTAACGTTTAGTAAAATAATAACTCATTATGTTGTGGAAAAATATTTTAGAAACAGGAAAACAAAATTGATACGTTTTTAAATATTCAATAAATTACTAAAATATGTTCGGTAAATCAAAAACTATGGATTACTTCAGGACTTGGGAAATTTTGGTAAATGGAGTAATAATACATTTATTAAAGGGGAATAATAACAATGAGATTGAGATAGACACATATCCCCAGTGAAACCCTAGCGGTATAAGCGGTATAAGCAATTTAATCAAGAAAATCGTTATTATCCACTTGAACATTTGGAATATTTTTATATAACATTGGTATTGTTTTTACCGAACAAAAGATATTTCTTACTGGTAGAAAAAATAGTTAAAAAAAAAAACAATTAAGTAGAGAAGTCGATGTGGCGCTGTCTTATCTTTAAATTCATATGCTAAACTTTGTTTTTCTGATGAAATTAATTAAATGAATAAATTGAATTTGAATTATATTAAATTAAAATGACTTTTACGTAATTTCTTTAAAATGATTTATATCACAATGAATTTTTTTGCTTTATAAATAATTTTCAAATATCGCTAAATCATTTTTTTTAGAATAAAATAATGAAAATTAAGTATTTTATAAAATCTTTGTAAATACCAGATGAAATAATAAACAATATAAACATAAGAATTGTGTTTTTTTTCTAAGTAATTTTTTTTCTTTTTTTTTAATTGAACCTTTAATTTATATTTACTGAATAAATACATAATAATAATTCAAATCAGATATTATATTACTTAGCAATTTATAAATAATTTCTAATTAAGATTTTGTAATGAACTAGTTAAGTATAAATGAAATATATTATAGTAGTATAATTAAAAAAATATTAATCAGTTGCGACATTAGAGGTTTTTATTCAATATTTTACAGTATGATATTTTTTATGAGATTTAGTCATTATGATTTTTTTACAGCTCATAATTAGTAATTAAATTATTAGGTCAATATATAATGGGATTTTCTAAAGAAAAATAAAAAACTTTATATTCATGTCATATTCACATTTTGAGATATAAATATGTTATTTCTTAAAAGCAATTTTTACTTATTAATGTAGATAAGCAATAACACACAAAAAAAAATGTGGAAAGATCAATTTATATCAATATACTAAATTACTAAATATTCTGTTATTCTATTAAAACAAAGATAACTTATTAACCTTTCACGCATTCAGATTCAACAACAAAAACCAATATAGAACCATAGATAATATAAATTTAATAATTTCTATATGATTTATTCTCTTGAATAATAATTTCAGGCATATAATTTAAAATCAATTATCTAAGCCGATGATTTTCACAAATTACATACTATCAAATTGAGGTAACAAGCGAAACGTACAGCATTAATCGCATATACCAACAAAAATATGGTATGTAACAAAAAGGCCAACAAAATCAATTAACTCAACGCGTGGGGTTATTCTATAATCCTTATATATAAATATATCCAGAGCTCTATAACCAGATCCATACGGGGAGATTCACACTACAGGCAAATAATATGTCAGGTACGAGACCAAATCCATGCAACACAGCTATACTAATTTCAGTTGTTCCACGATAAAACATTTATCTACATGTTTCACATTAATTTCAATTTTCTATAATATGCGATACGTAAAACAATACCCCCGAAATAACATAATCATATAACTATACCATACACAACAAACATCCAAAACTGCTATCATATGGATACAACAATAATAAGTTTTTTTTTTCTTTTTCAAAACAGTTTATCTGTTCTGATTCTATTTACATCTCTTTCTCAGCACTTGTTTCTCTATCACTCACACTTCTTGTTCCAACCCAAATGGCTCGACATATAAATTAGCAATCATTAGAAATAATTATAATATAATAATAAAAGGGCCAAGCCATCATTTTCATATGATTTATTAAATGCTTTTATGTGCTAACCGGGAAATATGTATATATTATGAAATGAAAATGTTGAAAATTAAAATTAATTGAATTCTTACCATTAGCTGTTAATCCATTATTTGAGGAAGCCGTACAATCTCCTGACGTTACAAATAGTAACGTCAGGATGGCCCCCAAACAAACAAAGGGGGCCATCCTCTATTGTTTGCACTAATTTTTTAGTGAGGAAAACCCGAAAAAAAAATTTATTCTTTTTATAAATCAATTAGCGATATTTAATAGCACGTGTACGATGTGATAGCGGGGCGCGCGTATGCACAGATATAATTGTGATAAACGAAAATAATATTTTTCATTTAATGAACAAAAAACCGCACACACACACAAAATAAGTAAAACAACAAAACCGTTTAAACAAAAAAAAAAATTCCTATATTTATATCAAAGGAAAACAAAAATTATATGAAAGGTATACTTATAGTTATTAATCAACAAAACAATTGGAATATTAACGAAATAAAAAAACAAAAACAAAACAAAAAAATATATTTATATAAAAGGAAAAATATTTATCTCTCAATTAATTTATATATTATTTTTTTTTATTATTCAATTATCACCTATTATATATAAATGGGTGGTAATAACCACCATAAATACCAAGTGAACAGTTTTTTTTTTTTTTTTATTTGCGCTTTTATAGTACTCGAATACAAATCAACAACTGTGTACCATCAATAAAATAATTTCTCTTTTCTATTTGTTTTTTTTATTAAATTTATTCTATTATAATATTTTCTGTTTTTTCTGTTTTTTTTTTTATTTTCGTTCTCAATAACCCGAAACGCTAACTCTTAGACACGCAACTTAATTTAAGGAAACAAATACCATACTGTGATGTTGACACTTGTTATGATTTCCGTTTCTATTTGTTTTCTATTTTTTTTCTTTTTTTTTTTTGTTCTGTTTGTTTGTTAGTTCGTATCGCTACAACTCAATATATATATATATATATATAACATTCATATAGATGCAATATGGTGCTATAGACTGAAATTTAACTCGCGATTCACGTGAATAACATAGGCCAGAGAGAATCATCAAAATTCATCCTTACCGTTTCGCTATCAAAACAAAACTAAACTATTTCATCGTTGTTCAGTCGTTCTATATAATCAAAAAAAAAAAATAGAAAAATAAAAATAAAGAAGAAATATGAATAAAATAAACGAACAATTTTCATGTACCTACAGTGGGATATGTGGAAACATCATTGACGATTTTCCGAACAAAGAAGAATCTCGCATAGTAGACAAAAAGAAAAAAAACGAAGATTGATGGGAAAACCGAACACAAAAGGTACCGAACAGAAAATTCAAAACAAATTATTTATAAAATTCTCTTGGTTTTGATGCGTTTTTGTTCATTTATGTTGCGCAACATTTGAGATTTGTGAGTATTTTGCTGGGGGGTTTGGTTTTGTTCGTTCCCCTATTTTTTGTGGAATATATATTAATAAAGTCTCTCTAGTTTTTGTCCAATTGGAATTTAGTTGAATGTGTGTAGAATAGTGGGTGGCTGTGTATGTTGGTATTTGTTGAAATGTGTATTTATTGAAATGATGATTATTTCATGGGCGGAAAACTCAACAATAGATGGCCGGTGAGTGCTATAGCTAGAAAGGTTTTTAAATGGGATTACAAGAATTATTGTAGCTGGATTCAATGAGCACAAATAGTATGAACATTTTATTTAACATATTTTAAGTATTTTTAGTTGCATCATTTAATATTTGTATCGTTTTTTGACTAGAATTTTAAGAAAAAAAATTAACAAAAGTTTGGTAAGTATTTTTTTTTATATCTGCTTTGGCAGTTATTGGCAACCGTTAAATTATATCAATTCAAACTTTTTTATATACCCGTTTTCGTTGTGTATTTTTTTCTGTCTTGTAAGAATAAATGTCAGTATTCTATGAGTGGTAAAAAATGTAAATACTTTCATTAGTTTCCAGGAGTAACATAACATTTTTGAGCACATGCGCTATATGCATCCCAACAATATTCGTCAGCTGTTTATTGTCAAGGTTCATTGACAGACGGGACTAATAAGAAACAGAAAAATAATAAAAATAGTCAGTTTTGTGAAAAAAAAGAAAAACGCAAAAAAAAATTAATGATATAAATAACATAGTTTCAGATTAATTAATATGTACGATTTTAAAAGTTATTTGATTTGTTTGTAACTTTATAATGTTTATATTCGTGGGTTTGTGTAGTCGTGAAATAGTTTTATAGCTCCCATGGAGACAAACTTTTCGATGCAAAAATATGGGTTCATGCTTTGGACGATGCCTTTCCGGGAGAAATGTTAATGTGTAAGTTATTTTTAGCATTAAAACGGCGACACTAAATTTAAAAATAAAATGCAATACTTTTTATTAAATTTCATTATTGGGTTATTTCAACAATCATATAAATTGCATACAATTTACAATTGACACAAATATATTTTTCCTTTGTTTTTATTTTAGTTCTTCTTCGTTGGATGATCAAGAAACGGTTTGTATATTGAATTTTCTAATCAAATCAAACTATAAAGATTTATAACCAATAACCATATACTAACAAGAAATATCTTTTCGTATTTAGAATTTAGTTGATAGTTCCGATGACACCCATTCAATATTTCGCATAATGAAAACAAAAGGAAAACGACATTCAAAATTTATTGAACGTTTTTGGGCACATCAAGATATGCGCTACTCAAGACTGAATATACCAAACAATAATCAGAATTTCAATTCATCTAATGACATTCAATTACAATGTTTAGATGCAAATTCATTGCTTTTGATGCACGATCGAAATAAAAACTTCCGTCCCGATACGTTTACGGGGGCTACATCATCACCAGCCGGTTCATCATTAGATTTAGAATGGGAACATGAATATGAACATCAAACAAATCAATCATGGCTAGCATTACCAGAAGAAGCTACAATTGATGAATTATCTAGTGGTGATGATGATTATTCATCATCCGAATATTCCAAAAATACCTCAAACAGTAGATTAAATATTATTAGTAGCAGTAGAAATAAATGTAAACCAGCGTTATTACGATACAAAGGTAATACTAATTGTCCAAATATTCGATCAATGTCAAGAACAAGTTGGTCACACATATCGACGCCCGATTCAATGGAATGGGATGTGCATGAAGACGATCAGAAATTAAAATCTGAAGAGGATTCATTAGATTTTGATACATTAGAGTTATTGCAAGAGATTGAATGGTTAAAGAATCGGGCTCTGGATGAAACACATGAGAACTTTGAGGATAATTTAGAAACAGAAAGCTGACTGTAAGGAAATCATTTTAAATGAATAAAATACCCCAAAAAATTAGTGATTTATTTTATGGATTGAGGAAGAAATAGATTTTTTAATCAAAATTAATGTATGAAGAATATACAAAGTATATTTGAAGTGGGAAGTGCCTAATGAAATACACCATAATTTTATTTTATATGTAAAATCTGAATATTAGAAATATTATTAATATATATTAATATGTACTTAGGATTAGTTTTTTTATTTTATTTATATATATATATATTATATGTATAGTATATACTATACACAGTTTTAATTTGCTAATATTGTTTAAAGATAAGAAGATTAGATTAGAAAATAGGAATCAGAGATGGAAGGATTACATTACATATTTCGATTTATTTATTTGTTTAAAGTTAATCTGTAATGCACTATTGATATATATAATATATATGGTCAAGTCTCCGGATCTGTCACGTTACACGCACACGCATATTTTGGCCAATATTTTGAAAAAAAAAACAAAAAATCCTAATAATTTTCTGATTCCACTATATGAAGATCCCCAAGGCCTACATTTCGTACATACAAAGTCTATTTTTGTATCTCTGATGGTTTCGGAGCTATAAGCGTTTAAAAACTCCAAACTCAGTTCGTATACTTTTTAATGTGAGGAGACACTTTTTAACGCGCTTATAGCTCCGTAGCCATCAGAGATACAAAAAAAAACTTTGTATGTACGAAATGTAGGCCTTTGAGATCTTCATATTTTGCGATAAATTATTAGGAATTTGTTATATTTCAAGATATTGGTCAAAATATGCTTGTGAGTGTAACGTGACAGATCGGAGCATTGATCATTTATTTTCAAAATTGTGAACCGTAATCGAACGTATTACAGTTTTCAAAATATGTTATCAGTATTCAGTAATCAGTAATGCAATGCATATTACGGAGTACATTTTTATATTAAATATTTCCAATAATAATATACGGATGTTTTTTACAAAGTTTATATTTTTTATAATTGCTTACATATCGATAAAAAAAATAATATTCTAATGGTACTACATATAATAATTATTATAAAATTTCCAATCTAATGAAATTCTATTCTATTTCATTCATCTCTTTGTGTTGTGTTATTCCTGTTTCTGTTATAATCGTGCTTTTATTACAAGTTTCGTACATTTATAGTTACAAAATGCAATAATAGAAATATTAGTCAAAATGTAATTCTCCAAAATGAATGCAAATGTAATTGAATTACAATTATACAAATTACACATTTTAAAATGTAATTTATTCCATTACGGAATTAAATGAAATGTAATGCATTTACTTCCATCTGTGGTAGAATTTAATTAAGTACTTAGTAGTAGATATTAATGAGCATAAATGGTATTCATGAAATGCTTTTAATTAAAAATGGTGTTAAATTTACAAAAACTATAAAGTTAAGCAATTCATAAACGTACTATTGTTAAAAATCGTGCTGTTTGATTGTTTTAATATAAAATTTCATATATGAAAAACCTAAACGTCAATGCTGCTGTTAACATTAAGTACAAATGGCATATAAAAAAAAACACCAATTAAATTATTATTTCCATACAAAATTTTTGTGAACATAAACATTCGGCATAAATTTCTCAACATACATATAAGTATATATAGTGCCTTGCACTAAATGCTGATCGAGAGTGAAGCTCTTAAAATGGTCCAATTAATACATATCTAATAGAGATATATGATATTAAATATCAGTCAGACAACGAATTTTTGTATTGTGTTCTATTTTCTATTGTTTATTGTTTGTTTTTGATTAAGCTCTTTTAATTGTTTAGTAAATAATTGTATACAGTAAATAATTGTATACAAAAATATAGAAACTTTACAACATATAGATAAGAAATGGTACAATAAGCGCTTTCGCAAATCAAATTTTAAAAAGAATTTAACCGAATTTGGTTCAATATTCGAACATATGAGAGTGACTTAGAGCCCGAAGAACCAACACCAACTCTAAAAAAAAAGTAAAAGAAGAGATCATTTTGTATTCAATGGAAGACCAAAAATCACAATACTTTTACTCAGTACATGTATCTTTGGTTAGGCCTTTCTACTTCCGAGATTTTCATATCTAAAATACGTAAATAATATATAATGGATCACTTTAAATTATTTCAGATCATAATTACGAAAGCATTTATCAAGACATTTCATGAATACCATTTATAGTTTGTAGATTTAATGCTTGAATTTTATTACTATTGTAAGTACATAATAAAAGAAAACTACTAAAACTAATGTTCAAATTATCATCATGCTATCTTATCAATACGCTATACATACAGTCCACTATTTTTACGTCAATAATAATGTGATAGTATTGAAATTTAATTAGTTATTAAACAGACTAAGGTACGTTACCATTTCATGAATGAAGGACCATAGTCAGTTATTAGTTTATAGTATAATGACCATTGACCACAGCATACAATAGTAAAAACATGCTCCATAATTATTGTTGTAAACTCTAGAAATATTACTTATTATTTTAGTTGCCTTTACTTATCATTACTAATTTCGCACATATCACATTTTTACTGCCTAATTATAATTGATATAGATTTTTTTTTTTATTATTGTAGCTTTGAGGCAACGTTGTCCATTAAATTCTCAGAATATATGAAACAGTATTTTATATATTCGAAATTTAGTAAATGTTCTCAATATTAAAAAGATAATTATAACATTTGTGATTCCGGTAAGACCAACATTCCTACCCATAATTTTTATTCAATGCTAAATGTTTAATGTTTGTTTCCATAAATTGTTTAAAACAAATATTTTTAATTATAGATTAATCTTAAGCATATATTCAATTATATCTATAACTAGAGGTAGCTTTAACGTTACTATAATATAGGTTAATATAATATCTATCTAATCAATATTAAAGCAAAACATATTCAAATTGAAATTGTAATACTTATACTCTTTGGAATATTCCACTAAAATTAAGAATATAATGTTAATCAGAAATAACTCAATTTATAAGAAATAAATATATGCAACAGTGGGATTCCGATAGAACCTAGAAATCGACATAGATATTAACAATTTTTTGCCATTTACGGAGGTCGCTGAAGATCTTCCAGACGATCTTATCCATCTTAGCGTATACGCAGAGTCTATTGCTCTGTTTCCCTATCCCAAAGATATGACCTCACTAAGATATATTTTATGTGGTGTTGATTAGATTTCG
>JAABKK020060397.1:1422-26438 GCA_011634745.2 Catotricha subobsoleta
TGTTGTTTGGTTGGAGAAACAGGGGAAACTTGGAGTAATGAATGAATATTGAATTTAAGTATAGTCTTTTTGTGTTCCTTTATAATTTTATATACCAAAATTCGTTTATATTGGTAATTTACCTCTTAATGGTATCGATGCACAGTGAATTGAAGGGGAAATGTAATTATAGTTTTTAAACATCAATAAATTGCAATTTGGAGAAATGATGAGGAAAAGTTGAAATATGATTTGAGACATTTGAAAGACGGTACAAAAGACGATGGACGGAAAAGAAAATTATGTGATTCAAAGAAGTTGTTCTTAATTTTCAATATTTTATTTGATTTCAGGAATTCGTAAAAATATTTGATATATGCGTATAAATAGAAAATCAATCTTTACCATTAATTTTCTATAAACAGCATTTTTCATAAAATTCATCATATTTTCTACAAAATGTTCCAAAAAAAAAACCAAAAAAAAAGAAAAACATACTATTTTTAATCTAAATTTACCCATACAAACAAGACACTTGTTGAAGTCGGTATAGCAAACACAAAAATGATGTTATTGGAAATGAAAAAGGGACTCGTGCGCGACACAACACAAATATATACCAAAAATTGTTTTAATCGATAATGTTATGTAAAACTAGCATGTAGTATCTCTACCCGAATTGTAACAAACATTCACAAAAAAAAAAAAAAAAATATGTTCGTACGGGGAAACAGCATATCCTAAAACGAATACTAAATTTACTGTGTGTAGGTACTTTTTGTTCAGAAAATAAGAAGGGATCGCTTCATCAAAAATAATAAATGTACGTACATACAAGAAACAACACAAGCGCACCAGCAGCTGATGTTTTTATATTTTTATACACAGAGAAAACTAAACCAAGAAGAAATGTTTCCAATATAATATGTCGAGGCCCTAACGAAATACATTTTGTTACACAAAGTAGTCAGTTGGTCTTCGTGTGTTGCGCTTTATTGACGTGCACCCAAAGTAAACGGATATACGGCGGTGTTTATTTGAAAAGTGACGAGTAATCTACGATAACAATTTTATTTTATAAAATATAATATTTTTTTTTTTTTATTTCAACTTGTAACAATATTTAACCAATTATTTGTTACCCAAAATCATTTGTTATCCTAGTTTTGTTTGATTTGGATTTTTCATTTTATCGTTTGAATTCTATGAGTACAAAACGCTTTTTGTATATGAATGATGATTTGGACTTACAATATTTTGGAATTATAATGGATAACCGTTAATTTTTTGTTTGTTTAATTTTTTTTTTGTGATTTTTTTTTTTTGGAAAATAAAGTGATATCCAGTGAATTGAAAATATTGCAAAAAAAAAAAAGATTAAAAGGAAGTGCGACAAATAGTGTATATGATTTGTATGTAATCGTTAAAGAAAATTATATTTTGTAAACAATATTTTAAAATATTTATTTTGCATATGAACGGATGAAATGAAAAAACACCCATAAAAAAAAAAAAAACTAAAATAGATTTATATTTACCCGATAACTACGTACATTTAAATTTCCATCATGATTTTCTGTTTTTATTTATTCATTTTATTTAATTTTTCGACATTTTCATGAAAAACACTTTGTAGCACACAAAACACTATTTTATCTACCCAAATTTAGTACTAGCACCGTCAACTTCATACAAATATATAATAATAATAAAAATGGAAAAAAGGAAGAAGAAAAGGAAAAAAAAAAGAAAAACAAATCGTGACGATGAGCAATTTCTCTTGTCAGCGATTACATTTTCTTGATAATTTCCTAAAAACGTCATTTCTCGTGTTTTTTGAATACTTTTAATTAATTTTATGTGATTTTGCCACGGCATGTTTTATTCTATACGGTTTTTATTTCTGTTTTTTTTTTTTTTTTTAGTGTTTGTCTCTTATATTTGCCTCTAGTATTTGCAAAATTGCTTCAACGATATTTTTTTTGTTATTTGACAAAAAAAAAAGTAATTTTCTCTTCTAAATATTTTTTTTTTTATTATAATGTTTTGCCATTCATGACATGAACATTTAGCATAAATACAAAATACTCAACTGCCATTTCAAACAAATTTTATTACATTGTTATGACTATGACATCAAGTAAAATCGTTTTCTTTAAACAAAAAATAAAAAATAGAAAAAAAAAATAAAATAAATAAATAAATAAAACGAAGACATTTTCACATAACATTTTACTACTATAAAAATATGATACTGAAAATATACACCGATTTTCAGCCACAAAACAATCAACACAATAAAAACTAATGGTAATGTTTTGCCATACATAGTGTGTGCACGATCGAAAATGTGTAAAAAAAAAAGAAGCGAAAAAATGTTACGTTGAGAGCCAAATAAATCATGAATGAAAAGCATATTTTTACACACATGAATAAAATATAATTAAGATTTTGATGGTCATTTATTTTATTTTTCATTTCGTTTCAAATTTTCCAGCCTGATATCAATTAAATACTTGACGAATTATAATGCTGCTCCTAAAAATATCCCGGTTTTTTAATGAATGTGTTTTATAATTTAT
This sequence comes from Catotricha subobsoleta, assembly GCA_011634745.2. Taxonomy (NCBI): domain Eukaryota; kingdom Metazoa; phylum Arthropoda; class Insecta; order Diptera; family Cecidomyiidae; genus Catotricha; species Catotricha subobsoleta. Next base: position 3,984 of record JAABKK020060397.1, read on the forward strand.
GGGAAATCTAGAAAATAAAAAAGAAGAAAAAAAAATGAAATGAAGTGTCTATAGATTTGTATATTATTTGTATTTTAGTAAGCAGAGGTTTTACTAAAGGTTGAAACATTTCGATATAAATTTTGTGTCTGTGTGTGTGTTTTGTTTGTTTTATTTGAATTCGATGTTGAATTTTTATAAAATTTACTTACCTATTTATATATTTTGGATATATTTTTATCGTCATACGGGGACAACATCAAAAATACACTACCGAGAAAATGGAAAAATAAATTTTCATTTATTATGCGCGGCGGGGCTATATGTACTGGAAAAGTCACAACATTAAAAGCAATTAATTAAAGTGACGAGGATGAATGCAAATAAATTTATTTATTTTTTGCTCTCACTCGTTAAATGGCTTTGGATTAGTGTGTGGATTTGACGATTTAAAAAAAAAAAATAAAGCAAGCTAATATTTAGTTTCTTTTTTATTTTTTATTTTTTTTTACATTTTTGGCTCTTGTCTAATTTGAGAATACAAAAATTTAAGTTGTATTTGGTTTATTTTTCTTCTTTTTTTTTGTCACTATGCAAATTATGGATAACATTTTAATTGGGAAAATTGTTTTATATTTATTTGGCGGATTGGTTTTTTTTTTTTTCGTTTTTAGTTTTTGCAACGCGCGTAAGACAAGATGTTTATGACTCAATTATTAGAAATTTTAAAAATGTGATTGTGCTTTTCAATATTCGAAACAATGAATACATGAAACTGAATTTAGTAGATAATTGGAAGAGTTTTTGTTGGTTTTAGTTAATGGTTGGTTGCAATTAATAAAATTTAATCGGTTAAATATACACAAAGTGAAAATATTTATTTGACAAAAATCTAATAGTAAATGAATGGATTTGATAAGACGCTCACTTATTTTCTTTTCACAAAACTTAACTAATGTTTTTGTTGTATTTTTTTTTTTTTTAATAAAACGTAAATTTTGTTGTAAACGCAATAATTTAAAGGTGAATTTTTGAAGAAGTGCAAAGACATTGCAAACCAATATAGAAATGAAAACGATAAATTTTTGCTCAAGTGATAGCTTTAAAAAGCAGCAAGAAAGAAATGAATCCGTTATCATTTTCGTAATAATAAAACCTATAACTCAAAATTTTTATTTATAAGAAAAAAAAAATCTTTTGGATTTATTCCCATTTTCAATAACAAAAGAAAATATCAAATTACAGAAATTGGATGAATTACAAAATTATTCCGAATTTTCTTTATGCAAGTAAATTTAATTTATGTACATTTTAGAAACTAGCAAGCTAGTCTATTTAAAAAATATATATAATCGTTAAAAATTATATGAATTGCATCGGAATGGTTTAATTAAAAGGATTTGAAAGGTTTTCTTTTCATTTTTTTTTGTCATTGCAAGTAGAACAATCCCAATATCCAGAACTTTGGCATGCATCCAAATAAGCATTTATTCTCTTTAGAAATTCAAATGTAGATCAGGTCAAAAAAAATCGCAGATTTTCGTTAACAGGTTCCATTTTCCATCATTTCTTTTACAATATGCAAACAAATCATATTTCCAGATAAATTTTTCTATGAATTGAAATTAAAAAATACATATTCTTTTCTGACTAAATGAAATTTAATTGTGTTAAACATTTAAATTTTATTGTAAAATAAAAAAATTCTTATACTCACACTAAACGAAACAATTAATGCATATATTAATAATAACTGCAGTCATAAAAAGAAAAAAACAAAAACTAACAAACAAATTTGAGGTAGGTAGGTATATCTGAAAAATGTTGTTTTTAATATTTTCTATTTCAAAATAAAACTATTTAGATTTAATTTATTAGATATCATTTCCACGATAACAACCGTTGAATATAAAATACTTAAAAATATATACGGCTTTTATTTTTCTTCGTGTCGATTCGATACACAGAGTGAATTGATAATATGCAGGAAATTCAAATGACAGTAATATTTAACATAATCGTGAAAAACGTAAATTTGTCGTATTTTCTTTTATAGGTTTTTCCGTTTCCCATTTAAAATTTCTACATTGCAAAACAACAACAAATTTTTTTTCTTCTTTTTTTTTATTTTATACCGAACCCATGCTACAAATTTTCAGCCTACGCACATCGATGGCCGTTTAGACATTTTCCATCATTTATCTGTTTTTGTTATTTGAAAGGAGTATTTCAAATAAACAAAAAAAAAAGAATACACACACACACACACACACACAGTCTCAACACTCCATACTTATTATTACTATTATTATTATTGTCGTGTTATTTCGATCGTAAAATACAAATCTTTGAAACAAGAGGAAAAAAAAAGAAAACAAAGAAGAAAAAATAACGATAAACATTAACATTAACTGAAATTTATATACCCACAAAATTAAGCCCAAAAATATTAAACAACGCATACCTCGGTGGCGCACGTAAACTACATTTTACCAAGTAGTTTTTGTGTTGCCGGCTGACAATAGCTATATAACGATAACCATTTCATGTACATTTATCTATTTAGATATTAACGAACATTTCTCTACTTTCAATCTCCATATAATATATAAATTCATTCAAATTTATAGTTTTCATGATAATAAAGATCATTTTCATTTTGTAAAACATAAAATATTGTTCGATGTGAAACCGCAGTAAAAATAAGTAAATAAAAAAAAAAAAAACACACATTTTATTTATATTTGAAAGAGTCGAAAAATTTTACAATTGATCGCAAACAATTTTATTGACTCTAATCCGAAAGTATATTATTTTGTAGTTACCTCCTATTTTCTATATACATATACGGTTAACTACTCGTATATATAATAGCTGTGTGACTCTATCAGTAAAAATAAAAATAAAAATAAAAATATAAAACTGTAGGTACGATTTGGGTATATATGACAGAGAAATAATATATATATTATATAGATAGGTATTCGGATATTCTATAGAATTTCCATATTCATAGTTCGATGAGTTGTAAAATTTTATTGGTTCCTTTGAGTAATTTTAGTTTATGTTAATATTATGAATAATCTGAATTATTTGTTTTTATGGGATTTCAAATCGGATATATCAATAAAAAGTACTAACTGTACTTCTACAGCTACTTGAATGTTACGGGAAAAAGAAAAAAAAAGTAGAAATAAACCCATTGCTTCTAGAATACTAACTTCTTCAATGACATTTACCTATAAACAAAAACAGAGACACACCGAACGAAGTAATATATACTTACAATATTTTTATGAAAAGTATTATTTTCTTCTTCTCTTTTTTTTATTTTTTTTTTATTTTATTTTATTGCTTTTGCATGAATGGAATTACTCTGCAATTGCTTTTAAAATAACTTTTCTATGGAGGTGGAGGTTATAAATTTTCTTTTTACCAACCGAATAATATTTTATTGTAATGTACGGGTGAAGGTATTACTCGCGTATATATTCAGAGTGTCTTTTGTTATATGTTTATTTAACGATTGTATTTATAAATAATCTCAGAAATAGTCTTATTTATGCAATTTATTTTAACTACTGAACTAAAAAGGTTCGTAAAGAACGACGTTTGTGTAGTTGTATAGAAAAATAGTAAAACTAAAAAGCATTAAAAATAAATAAAAATCAGTCATAAAATTATAAGCATATTGAATGCGAATAATTAGCTTTTTTTTGTTTGTTTGTTTTTGCTTGTTAATGATTTGCTGTTTGTAATTGGCTCTGGAATTCATTAAAATACCATAAGACTCGCGTCGTACCTTTTATAACAAATGAAAAATTAAAGCGCTTTGACAATAATATTTTATAGAATTTTTCATTTTATTCTTTTCCATTGAAATCGGTAGGATTTCTTTCATTTCACTCTATTTGCTGTTGATGTTTCGTGTCATTTTCCTCTAAAGTGCTTTGCTTTTCTGTGTGAAATGGGATCTGTTATTTAGTAGGAAAACCGAAAATATTTCAAACGAAATTAATTGAATAAATCACAACACACACAAAAAAAAACCTAATTAACACATTTTCATTATTCTAAAAACTCTGATTTAATTTTAATTATCTGAAATTGTTAACCACATTGTACAATAAAAAAAAAAAAAAAAAATGTAATAAATAAATAAACATTTTTTTTCTTCTGTCGACTTCTATTTATTTTAATTCATTCAAAACCCTAATTTTGCTGCCATAATTTTATCTCGTTATAGCCACCAACCACCAAAAATCCAACACTTTCAAACATTTCTCTTGCACTTTTTTTTGGTTCCATCTTATTTCATTTTTTTTAATTTAAATAATTGTCTTCATTAAGTTTATTTACTCATTAAGTTATATGGTGGCTGCCAAAGTATAGAATAAAAGCGTAGTCTCAAATTTTATTACCACACAAACTTAATAAAATATAAAATATTTTGTCACATAATATTGCAAGAAGGTAGGAGAGACGACGGTTGAGGTAATATCCCTTGGGCAAAATAATATTTAAGTCTTAATTGGACGAAAACCCAATCCCTTTATTTTATGTTTACGTTCTATTTTCTGTGTGTCTATAAAACATTTTTCGAACTCGACTATCATTTTTGTAAGCGCATATAAAAAGACATGGCGCGTGCTATTCGGTACTACCTTATCCATGTCTTCGTTATATTATATAATTTATATTTGTGATGAAAATATTACTAACGAAATGATCTTCCATTAAATCAACCCCAAAAAAAATATTAAATCATCAGAGAAACGATTGCTACATCACCAAAAATCGTATATAGTATGAGGCCATATAGAAAATTGTTGTTTATATAAACGACGATAGAAAATTTGTATATGCAATTTTTCTTTTCTCTATACTGTTGAATATACAGAGAAGGACAGTGAACAGGAAAAACCAATATTTACATAGATTTCCATTAAAAACCATAAAATGAAGAGAAAAAAAAATTGGCGCATCGCAGACACAAAGTACCCGTATATGCCAATGCCAATACCAACCGACACCAGAATATAAAATCAAAAAAGAAAAAAAGCAAAGCGAAACAGATTTTTTTTTAATGTTATAGAAACAAAAATAAAAAAACAAAAAATTTGGTTAAATACAAAATTAAATACCCGACACTATGTTAGTTCATAGCACTTGGACACATCCAACATGCACACGTAAAATGTAAACTCTAAAATACAGCTTCTATTCACATTCACTTAAAATCCAACTGAAACAAGAATGAATTTGATTTTCACATATAGGTAATTGAATTAAATGGTTTAATTGAACAAAAATTATATATGCATGCTGTTTACATATTGAGAAATGAAGCGCGCAAAGCGTTATACATTATTGCATATTATGCTTTTATTCATTCGATTTATATCAGCTTCATAACATTTACAATTCATAAATGGTGAATCAATTAAAAGATTAATATTCAATTTCTACATCACATTCAACGGTCCAAGCCAAAACTACTATATTTTAATGAAATTATTTTAGTCATTTTCGCTATGCCAAATTAAATAATATTAACTCTATATATTGAAACTTATAAATATTCTATGAAAATATCTACCGAAAGTAAAGTACTCTATTATTTAATTTATAAACTTTTCTATGTGCCGGCTCTTGTGATGCATTACACTTGATGAACTGTTATTATATAATTTAATGTAATGTAGAAAACATATATATTTATAAATCTTTCCTTTTCGTAATAGGTCCAATGTATTTATTCAATTTAACTCATCTTTTCAATTCAATTCAATTCAATATGATGTTGTTTGACAAATAATAATAATCTGAGCTATTTTCATTTCGTTTCATTTAATAACACATTTATATATAGTTTTTAGTGAAGACCAAATCGAAAAACAACGATTTCATTTCTCTGATTTGGGTATAGAATGTTGTATGTGTGTGCGTGTGGGTACTTTTTTTAGTGTTGTTAAAGCGTGATTTCAATTAAGATGAGAATAATATAATATATAAAAGGCATTGAATTTTTTGGATGAGCTGACTTGTTTTGTTGGTAATAATAGTCTAGTCGGGGACAGCGAAATTATGCTTGGTATTTAGAATGGTTTAAATGTTTGTATATGGATGGTGTTTCTTTTCACCACCATTGAAATGGTTGGATTAATTAATATTTTTTTGTCTTTTTTGTCTGTTGAAAATAGTTGTTTTCTTATTTATTTTTTTTTCTTTCTATTTTTGAAGCAAAATTAATTAAAATTTATTCAACCGTTTTCCAATCAAAATCATTTGAGGGAATTGGTTGGAAATGATGGTTGCCTATTAAATTTCAAATATCTCAGTATTTCACACAAAACGTGATGTTCAAATTTAAAATTAATAACATTAAATTCAATTTAAAATAAATTTTATTCTGTCAGTTTTGTCAAACTAAAGTATCTTATTACAAATTTCACTTTATTCTTGTTAGAAAGCATTCGGTATACGTTTTTTTTTTCTATACTTAACTTATATATATATATTTTTCGTTTTACTTCAATATCAATCCTTTTGAAAATACTTCACCAATAATATTGGTTGTACTATCAAGATATACTCGTGTCGTTTCTTGTAGCATCATTCAAATAACCCTCTTGCTGGTTACGCTATATGATTCTTCTAACAAAACAAAAATATAATAAATTTATACAGATTTTCCATGCACAATGGCATAGATGAAGTAATACCAAAACGATAACATCTAAATGTGCACTTTATGAAAATCTTTTTCGATTTTTTTCAAAATATTTTATTGCTTCAATGCAGCATAAGTAGCAAATAGAACAGCATGTCAAGCATAAAAATAAACGTTTAATTTTATATTACATATTAAGACTTATACCTCATGAGAATAAAAGAGAAAATTGACTTTTAGACTTTGTGAACAAAGTGCATCGACATTCTAGCATAGCCAGGTATTAAATTATAGTATATTATTTTGAAGTCATCTTTCTTTAAGTGCATTGAAACGTTCCTTTTATATGTTTATGATAATACGCGCTTGAATATTAAATTATAGGTAATTTAAACATGGAAAACTTTCGCTAATTAATTATAGCAAAACACAAAGACGGCAACGATGCTGTTTCACAGCAAATTGTGTGCGCACAATGAAAAATAATTTTCCTAAAATTAAAAAACAAAAAAAAAATCAACTTGTTCTTCTATATATATTTTATTAGATACCGAATGCATAAAGCACTTATAATTCAGTTAGTGCTACATCACTATCATAGATGAAATTAAATGCATAACTCTATGGAAGTTCTCTATAAGTTTATAAGTATTAACAAATGCCATGTCGACTATTTGAATATAATATATAAAGCTTTTAAACTATTATTATATAAACCGGCGAATATAAAGAAAATTTAATTCAATTTGAAAATAAAATTTGTCATTGCATATTATACGAGTACTTAGACCAAACGGTTCACCCGCAAAATGAACGACGTGAAAATCCTCATAATTTTCAACTTCAATTTAAAATAAGTGACATCTATACATTTTCAACGTGTATGGATAGCTTTCTGCCATTTTCTACATGCATTATTTAAAATAAGAAGTTTCAAATAAAAACAAAAAAAAAAACAAAAAAAAGAAGAAGAAGAAACACGAGACGAAATCATTTTATATCGCACATCACATCTCTGGCATCATCTAAAAATATTTTTAATTAAATTAATCAAAAGCATTTTCTGTTTCGTTATCTTAATATTATCATTGCATACAGAATTTTGACAGGGAGAGAAAGAGTAATAACCCATGAATTGCTTACTATTAAAACATCGTATCACGCATGATGACTTTGATATTAATTCAAAATTAAAAAGAATAATGATTATATTCTTAAATGATTGAATAATGTCGTAATGTTTATGTTATTAGTGTCATTTTGTATCCGTGGTTCGTTCCAATTTAACCACTTTAAATATGTATAAAAATGTTTCTCTCTTTTATATTTATTTATCTAACTCTTTATGTTTCGTGTCTTTCATCATGTTTACAAAGACACACACATAACACAACAGAATATCAAATAGATGTCCATATGTTATAAATAATATGAATTCATTTAGAAGTAATATTCATCATCATTCATTTATTCAATCTATTTCAAAGCAAACATATACTAACTGGTTGATTATTTTGATTTGTTCCCTAAAATAATAACATTCTCTTAATTCATTCATATTATATCAATCGTACCTCCGATTATGACTATTTATATACATACGAATTTATTATAATGATGGGTTACACTGTCGTGAATGATTTGATGAAACATTACATTTATATTCATCATGAAATATTAAACATTTCTATCGTACTTTCGATGGCTAATGCACTAAAAAATAAAAAAAAAGGAATGAAAAGAAGCGATCATTAAGTTTTTTATTGTTTAGTATGATGTACAATTTGCCTTAGAAATAAAAACTTTTAGAATCTGAGAAGCTCGTACAGAAAGAGGATACACATTCATTATTCATTGCCATCATTTTCAAGCAAACAAACAAACGAAATGTTTTAGAAAAACTCTAGTACCATCTCAAAATGATATCAGGTTCAGTAGCCGCATTACAAATATGGCCATATTTTACATTTGGTCATTGTTAGCAATCAAACTTACAAAATAAATAATAAACATTCAAACAAGAAGAAAATATTATCGTCGACATTTTTATTTGCCAATATTTGTGTCTTTCTACCTATTTTTGAAAAAAATAAAAAAAATAAAATAAAAAAATACAAATACAAATACAACAAAATAAACAACAAATAATTCGTAACAATGTAATATTCAACAAACATTGGAGAGGCTAAAGTTGTGTTGCACTGGTGAAATTGTTTTTGCTACAAAGTTGTTATTTGTGATATCCAATCCCATCTCCATCTCTCCATTTACTTTCATTTCATTCTATGCATTATAAAACATTATAATATATTATGTATGAAGAATATTGATGTTTATAAAACGTCTCTTTATTCTGCATCATACCAATATTTCAATGTCCATAAGTTTCATACGTTACTAGAATATAACACAATCAGTTTTTTTTTTTTGCTTTTTTTTCTTTTTCTTTTTATTTTCATTTCACTATAATATTATTATTATTATTATTATTTTACTTATTTTATTATCCAAAACGCAGATGAGATGAATTTCTTCTTATATACATCAGTATTATTATTGTTGTTGTTATCGTATCGTCGTCGTCTTCGGTCTTCTTGTCTTTTCAACACCATCCATAATATTACTTACATATACGCAGTAAAAATGGTAATATAAAATAGAAGATTTTTTTTTTTATATATATAAGAAGAAAAATAAATAAAGTGAATAAAAAGCAACTAAAAAAGATTGATAGTGAAGATTTCCAAAGTGATAAATTGTTTTTCATCAACAGATAAGTTTAATATATTTATTTTTTTATTTTATTTATTTTTTTCTGTATGCTGCTGCTGCTTCTTCTTCATTTATTTATCTCATTCGATGATTGAAGAAATTATAATATTATGAATAAATAGCTGTTATATAGTCGATTCATAATAAGAAATAAAATTATTTCAATATATAATAATAAGTACCAACCAAGAGTTAGTTACACAACAGTGCTTTAAGTGCGACTAAATAATAATAATAATAATAATATCTATAGCTATAATTATGATCATAAAATATGTGTACTGGTTTCTAATATGATTTTTATAGACGGATTTTTATAAAGTAACAGAAATAATAATTGTTCGTAATTAAATTAAATTGAATTAAATTAAGTGAATATTTTTACGATACGCCAAATAAAAAGAAGTAAAACCATCAAAATAGAAGAAAGAAAGAAAAAAACTATAAACATTTTAATCATGATTTTATTAAGTAATTAATTATAAAATTAAAAAAAAAATTCAATATTAAATTCATTAAGCAAGTAAAGAACATTTTATTTAAATCGTCATCAAAATGACGATGAAATCAATGAAATATTCTGATTGTGATATAATGGATGGATATAATCCGGTACCACCACCATTACCAAGACGTATGCCACCCGTACGAAATATTTATGCCGAACCATTTTCGTCAGAATCAAATGCAGCAAGGTAAGAATTTTTAAGGATCATTATAAAATATCTATTATTTTTTGATAGTAGAGGAAGGCGTTCTCTTTAAAACTTTCAATAACAAATGGTTTTATTGTATGATGCACGCGTGTCTATCATAATAATATGTGCCATCATCATTGCTCTGTTCTCTGTGTGTGTGTATAATAAAAAAAAATTGAAAAAAAAAAAAAAAAAAACTCGAAAATCATTTTCTTTACTTGTTATGAAAGAAAAGAAAAACATACATTATTTTCTATCCATCCATTGCCATAATAGTGAATATACTTCGTTCAACTAACATATATAGAATAATTAATGGAAAAACTTTTTCTTTTCTAATGTTATGTATTAGTATTATGAATGTGTTCAGTTGTACAACTGTACACACGGATATTATACCTTCAATGTTTTACTAAATGCAATACATAGACAATAGACGCATATATATATATATATATTCATCGGGACTCGTGTACAATATATGGAATAGGGGGTTTGTACCCCTTGCATTTGTTTCTTATTTTCTATTACAACCCAACTGAAAATATAATATAACATCATAAATACCATCCACCAACGTCCTGTATGGATATGGATATTGAGTCGAGTTCAAATATATAACCAGTCGTGATATATGAAATGAAAGGCAAGCAAGTACACAGAAGCGAAACGAAACGAAAAAAAAAAAATCACATAAAAAGAAAACAATTGTTGAATTTTTCCCTTCTTTTCTCATCTTTTACGACTATCTTTATGGAACCATATACGGCAAATGTTTTGATATTAAAAGCGTTATAGGAACATGTTACATCGAAGAAAATTGCCAAAAGTTTTGTCTCGGTTTAGCTATAATATATTATTATATTGAGATGTTTTCCTTTTATTTTCTTATATATATATATTTCTTCCTTCTTTTTATACGTTTCATAATATTTTTTTTCTTTTCGGTGCTTTTTTTCTTTTTAATATGGAAGCTGCCTGAGTTATTTATTAAAAATAAAGGCAACAAGAAAAACATAAGATGAACGATGTAAGCCATTTTCCACGGTACACACACACTTTTGTTTCGGTTGTTTTTCTTCTTTTTTTTTTTTTTGTTATGGGAAATAATACGCGAGAGTTTATATTTTGTTAATAAAATAACATGTTATGTTTATTATTACCCAAAAACTGTTCTACTCTTGTTATCATCTCCATAATGTATATAAATAATGAAAGAAAGAAAAAAGAACATATCATAATTTGCTGTGATTCAAATATTATTCGAATAAAAAGAAAAAAGAAAAAAGCAAAAAGAGAAAATCCACCCCAAATGCAAACATTGTAAATTTGAAAAAATAAAACTTTTGTCAAACTAAGTAATGGCTAATAGAAATAGAAAGATAAAAATAGCTTGAAACAAAAAAAAAAAAAACAAAAAAACAAAAAATTGTCATAGAAGAAATCAACGCATTTCTTATTCTAATATTTTCTTTTTCGCTCGTAATTTATAATATATTACGATCATTATTACCGATATGAGTCTCTTGCGAGTACAAAAGTTACTATGCGGGTATTTGGTCATATTTTTAGGCATTCTCTTGACAATACAAAATACTTGTAACGACACATTCATTATAAACACCTACACACAATAAATCTATTTATTTACGCATGTAAAAATATTTCGGTTTACCTTGAATGAACGTATTTTTCAAATATATGTAATTTTAGATTGAATATTTTATTTTGGGTATTTTCAATATCACATCATCAATATTTAATAATCATTTTTAGAAATAAATGTAATTTATTAATGAAAAAAAAAAAAAAACCCCCGAAATAAGCACCACCTCTTCATATAAACGTATTAAAATAGAATAATTTCTTTTTCATTACAACGGAGCAACAAGCAACAATTTTATTTTTCTGTTTTTACTTTTGCTTTGTTACCATGACGTAAATACATGTAATAATATATAGTATTTAAATATGGACAAAGAAAAACATGGTAACCGAAATAAGCAGTTAACATATTTGTCATAAAACCATAAAAAAAATATTCGGTATTGAATTGACGCAAAATATTTTATTGTAGAAACTGGAGTTATTCAATTTGAAGAGCCTTTTTTTATAAAACCCGATACTGATTGACAATGGGGAATTATTATTAGTACCTATTTATTTTTATGCATATAAACATTTAAGTAAACATTGTTGTCAAGGTGAACAAATAAAATGTTATGTAACCGGACACATTTATTATGATTTATTGAAAATGAAATTAATTATATATTGAATGAATGAATAAATTTATAATTGTAATATTCTAGAAAATATACTTATTTATTTATCAATTAATTCTCGTATTACAAATTATAGTCAATAGAATAATTGGAAATAGAACTGATTTGATATACAAAATAATAAATATATGTGCATCTATTTTAAGAACTTGTCATTATTTATTCACTAATTACTGAATTACTAGAATTCTAATGAATAGTGTAAGTATGAATAGGAAATACCTAATTTATTTCATTCAACATATTTATCAAGCTATTTATAATATTTTTTTTTTTTTTTTTTTTTATTTGCTTTGATGTTCCATCTATCAAAAATCTTTGCAAACCAAAATTGAAAAACACTGTCATAAGAAATCATATTTCTTTTGAAATTAAAACCTATTTAAAAAATATTTATCTCAATTTCTTTTGAAAACAAAAAAAAAAAATGAACATTAAATAATTTTTCTAGCCATCAATTTATAAACTAATAAATTTCTTCTTTTTTTTTTTTATTTTATTATGATTTCTTTTCTTTATTTTTTTTCTCTTCATTTCGCTCTTTTCATTTTGTGATTAATATTAATTTGTTCACATTATCAACAAAATAATAATAATAAAAAAAAAATAAAAAAAAATACAAGAAATGAAAAAGAACAGAACAAAAATTGCGCGTACCGTTTACAAAACGCTTGTAACATTTTCATCATAATGCGGCGGGGCCAACATGATTTACAGCACAGACCAAATTCATAAATCATTATTTCATGAAAATTAAAAGTATTTATACAATTTTCATAACAGATAAATAAATACAAGAACAAAATATCCATCCAGCAGAAAATATGTACGAAACGAATAAAATAATAATAAAAAAAAAAAACATTCTAAAAAATATTGTAACGTTTTGTACTTAATGTTCTTGAGATATGATACAAAATTTCCGTATAGTACAGCAATTTAGAAAAATTATATTAAAAAGATTATAGTGCGCGGCGCCATTCTTCAAAAGTGCTGGGAATGACGAGGAGAAATAAAAAAAATGATGAAGAAAACAAATAAACAAACAATGATATTCTTTTTAAATATGTTTACTCTTTGTTTGCGTGCTTTTTTTTTCTTCTTCTTTATTCCTTCTTATTACTTACATTATTACAAACAATTCAACCATTAATTGACTTGATATTTGATATCATTAAGCAAACATATAATTATAAAATTTATTCAATGAAAATATGGTGTGCGTCGTTTTTTTTTTTTTTCTTCTCTTTTTTCTTTTTTATCATGAATTTATGGAACAATTAAGTGTTGTTGTAATTATATGAGAGCGCAATAATATATAATATGTACGAGTACGTACTATGATTCTAATTACATTTAACATGATTAGATTATTAATATAAATGTTATGGAATACAAATATATATTATATATATATAATTATAATATGGATTCATTCTATTTATAATGTTTTGTTAATTACGTAAACATGATAATGTGCAGGCCTGCGACTGATGTTTACACTCTTAAATTATATTTATATGCTTAGAGAAATTGGATACTGTTGATTGGGCTTATGAAAATTAAAAAGACTTTCGTAATGTTACGAAAAATGTGCATATTTTTATGATAGAATAAATAAAGGATGAGATTTTTAACTAAAAATAAATTTCAAACAAAAAATTAAGACTTCAATAAAAATGGTAACTGTCAAATTTTGTGTTATTATTCTTCTTTTTTTTTTTTTGTTTAGAAAGTAATTACCAGAACGGATTAATTTCGTAAAAATTTTCCCTTTTTTTTTTTTTTTTAATAATCAAGTCTATTTGTAATAAAAGATAAGCTTTTCTTTTCGAAGTTTGTTTTAAGTTTGATAAGTTTGATAGGTGTCCTGATTTCCACAAATATCAATTACAAATACTTGGACCTTTCCAAACATTGATTTCATTTATTTCTTCTTTGCTTTATATTGAAAACTGTGATATACTGTGAAAATACCATAATTTATTTGAATAATTTTTGAACAGATTTTATTGCCGAAGAGGAAAACTGTGGCTCATGGTGTCGTCATCAGTTTCACGATACCATGAGATTCTATTAATCTAACAATTAAATTTTGTCGGTTGTAAGTAGAAGTAAACTCTAAATTAATCTTGTGATTTTAGTAACTGCGTTAAAAAAAACTTGCAATAAAATTCCTTAAAATACTCTCTATCCCTACGTCCCTACCTAACATCCACACCGCATTTCCTGTTGAGTAGTTTTTTTTTGTTGTCTTTAAATTTTGATTGTTACAATTTAAGTACCATCATTTTGCTTTCATTTGCTTTCGCACTACCAGACACACAGACAATAGTTTTTTTACTTTTAATAAAACAATTTTTTTTTAAAAAAGATCTCCGGGACTAATACACAAAACTAATTTTTCAAAATATATAATAAATTATGAAATTTCGAAGTTATGTGAAGAATTAAACTGTGGGAATTAGTAATCGAAAAAGATAATATAATATATAATAATAAAAAAAAATCTATGATTTAATAAGCTGGCAGATGCGGGTGTTGTCACAATATTTTTTGATAAATTACTTTTCTAATTTGTACCACAATATATATAAATGAATACAGAATATATACCAGATACCTACAGCGAATTGCATTGAATACAAATCTAATAATTAGAATAGGGGTTCATATTTTCTAACCAAATGGCCAGAAAATGTAATTTACTCTTAATATTCATTAAACCAAATATAATGTCATCATATTTTACCAAACAATTTTATTTTGATAAATAAATTTTGTAAATAAACGTACGTCAACATAATTATGTCATATTAAATATCGCACGCTTAAGCCCACTGCCACACTATTTAAAAATCAACAAAACCCATCCACTTAATTTTTGCTGTACTGGCAAATAGTATATTTTCGGTAACGATGATAGAAAACTTTATTTCGTAACTTTTTGAATGAAATGAAATGAATGATGAATCCCCCCTACAGCGATTTACATCAAAATTATAACAACAACAACAACAACAACAACAACAACAGCAACAGCAACCACAATAACAACATCTCACCTCAATTTAACCTTAAACAACAACAATAACAATAATAGATCATTATCTTGAACAGACGACTACTAACAATTACTCTAGATGTTATACAATTTAACAATAATCAATATACTTAAAATGATACAATAGAGCGCAAAACGAAGAGCTAAACGACATTAACTTATAGTCACATATTTATTTGAAACCATTATCATGACTTAAAATCAAATCTATTTCTTCCATTTTAATATCAAAATTGTGTGTAATGTAAAAGCGTGGCCCTGTTTGGAAATTTCACCTCAATTGTCATTTTCTGTTTGTACAAAATGAAATAAAAAAAAAAAAAAAAACGTCTTTTTATCCATTAAATTATTGCACACAATATATAGAAAATAATAATAGAATGGAAATGGAAATGATTGTTGGGGCTATATGATGGTCAATATATAACATAATACATTATATTTATATATATATGTATAACCAAATTAAATATATGCAGTGAATTATACATTAGAACTCATATATAGATACCATATTACAAATATCGAATTGGTATGTTGTATGAAATACTATACAAATGTGTGCATATTACTATTAACTTGGTCTAGTAGATACTTCAACATCGATATAATAAAATGTTTTCTATTCATATGTAGATTTGATCTATTTTTGAATCAAAATTACATAAATTCTAATTTAAAAGCAGTTTTCAATGTGCATACCTACAATTCCAAGCATACATTAAATACAATGTATTATTATTATTATTATTATGTATAACAATACCGATCCATACATCCTATAATAGAATATGCAGAGCAGATATCTTTACGAAAAAAAAAAAACCCATGTCTTATGACCACACATTAAAATATTTAACTATAACAACTATAACAATAATATGTATTTGTAAAGCACTCAAGAATGGTTCAATAGAAAATATTTCTGTTAATGCTTGACCTCATCCTCTCATCTTTTATCGACATATTCGAATATATTATATTTACTTACTCTATTTATTTATTTATTTATTATTATTATTATTATTTTTTTTTTCTTATTTCATTTATTTCGTTTTCAAGCTCTTTAGCATAATTCTGTGTAGCTAACAACTATTGTCAAAAAGTTATTGAAATTAAAAACCGAATATTTTAATATTTCTTTTTTTCTTTTTTTTTGGTTAAAGAAAATATTAAATATCAGCCTACATAAAATTACCAAATACATAAAAGATGACAACGGCTATTCGCAATACAGTTTCTTTCATCATCTTCGCATTGATTTGATGTAACGTCCATAATAAACGATTTAAGATATTTTCTGAAAAAAAAAATATAAAAAGAAAGAAAACAATTCAATAGTTCAAAAACAAAAAATTGCTTATATTCTAGGAATTATTTTTACTTCAGTGTTATTCTTTTCATTTTTACCTTTTTAGATGGATGTTGCATAGCATTACGAATGAATAAATGAACAATAAAAAAAAAAGAAGAAGAAGAAAATTAAAAAAGAACTCACATAAATGCTTTGATTTAATCCTCTGCAACAATATTTTTCGTGCATCTTTCGACGTGTATTTTTTTTTTATTATTATATTTTGTGTATGCACATTATTGCTGTTGGTTGTTGTTGTTGCTTGTGCTGAATTATACTTTTGACTTATTTTTTCTCCCCAATGTTACAAATAAAATAAGGAAGAAAAAAATCTTTCTCATTGTTTAAAAAATGCACATACCAGAGGTTTTATTATATCCATCTCTACCTTTAGCCCATGTTTGTGAGCTTGTACATATATGCCTTTTTTTGAATTATATCTTTGAATACTGTATTTTACCTGAGATATTTTCTATGTTTTCTTTTTGTTATGTATTATGCGATGCGCACACATAAATTCCTAAATTATTGTTATACACATTTACCAGCATAATATGCCTGCTTCGTTTTTTTTTTTTCTTTCGGTCTGATATTTCTCTGTAATGTGGATGGGAATATATAGCATATATACAATATCTTCTAATTCTTTTTTCTTTTTGCTCCCTGCAAGCAATGTGTGTATTACCCATTACACTACTGCCATAACTACAATAAACATTATCAGTAATATAGTCTGCCAAACTCGTCTGTATTGTATTATTATGAATTACACTGTATATATACCGAATGTAATTTCATGCCTTTTGTTTTATATGAAAAAGCACACAAATAGTGTTTACGTTCAAACGTTCTCTATGGTTGGCATTTTCTTTTTTTTGTCTCTATGGTTGTGGAAATGTAGGGGCATATAGAAATTGTAATCTGGGTTAATTAAACTGTTGCATTTTTTATGCTTTTATGCCAAAATTAAAATCCAGGGTAGGTTTCATTCGTTGTTTCTACTCACTCTCCATTTACAATAATTTATGTAAATATTTTTCTTTTTTTTTGTTTAACTCTATTAAATTAAAATCCAGCTTAATTGCGTACCATTGAATAGTAAAGAAGCCATCCATTGTAATAAAATAAAAAAATCATAATTTATCCAGAAAAAATAATTTGTAATTTATGTAGAATCTACATTGTAGATATATAAAATCTGGCATTAATTATGAAATTTATTTGGTGGTGATTTGATATAAATAGTTTTAGAACGTTTCTGAAATCTCTATCTCATTCACAATTCGCACTTTGCACTTATTTGCTCCCTTAATTTTTCCAAATGCATTCTCCAAACGTCATCCGTCTTATCAGACTTACACAGCACTACAGCAGTCAAATGTAGTGTGAAACAATGTGTCATGACCACACTTGCGATCGCACTTCACATATGACTACAAAATGCGAGTAAGATAGAGGTTCCGGAAACGTTCTTAGAATATATCCACTAGGACCACTACACTCTAAAATGGAAACAAACTTATTTCACATATAAAATATCCAGATCCACCTTCATCCATAATATTACCCGTTTGTTCAGTTTCATTTATTTAAACAAAATCTTATAATGCATCACAAGTAAAAATAATAAAAATAATAATGTAGAAGAAAAAATATACATAAAAAAAAAAAAAAAAATCTGTACGTGACATCTAACGGTTTGGCATTTTTAAATCATTTATGTTATGTTGTATGATATTTTGTTATTTAATAATAATAAACTCATATACAAATAAAAAAAATCTATACCTTTGAAAATTTGATCCTTTTCGTCTTTCAGTCATTCTATATCCATAATATAATATAAACATAGCGCAACCACTCATAAAAGTATACATTTCTCTACATTGAAGCAAAACTCTTAAAAATAAAAAAAAAATAAAAATATTTTTTTGAAATGCAACATATGGTCCACGTTCTTTTTCTTTAAGATAGACACATTACCTTAGATTTTAGTACCTGTCCAGAATACAGAAAAAAAACAAAAAAAAAAATAAAAATTGAAATTCATAATGAACGTGTCTAGAAGAGCCTTTAAGTATAACATAAGGGGCTCACCTTTAAAAAGTTGAGGGCAAAAAGATGTATCAAAATCATAATATGCAATAGAAACGAAAATTAGCTTCTGTAACATATGTTGCTTTTGGTTTTAGGCATAAAAAAACGAAAAAAAAAAAAAAAAAAAACATATTCGTTTTTCTTATTTTGTTTTCCGTGTTCAATCTTGTTATATTTTTAAATGAGATGTGTGTGTTTTTAATCTTTGCCCTCCGTTACATATTTGTATACAGTTTGTTGTTTGTTCAAGTTATGTATTTTGTGTTGCAAGTAGTATATATACCAGCTAATGTTAAACAAGTTTTTTTTCTTTTTTTTTTTTTTGCTCATATGTTACTTATACAAAATTAGAATGTCAATTTGGTTGATGGATATGATGATGATGATGATATGCATGAAAAGATTTACGCTAAAAGATTGTTGTCTGCGATTTATTTTGGCGATGATGACAACCATTAGACAACTTGATGATGTTTTAACATTTTTAAGTTAGCAGCAAACTAGTTATTACACACATTTTAATTATATTTTGTTTTTTTTATGAATAAATGCGGTAATGAACATTAAATGTTGTATATATGTTATTGAAAAGTCACAGCGACCATTTTTAGATATGAAAGGAATTCATTATATATATTTGCGTAATAAAGAAAACGTAAAGTTCATCAGTTCAATATTATCATAAATACAATTTCCTAAGCATTAATACTAAGACCATCAAATGCCACAAAAAATATTTTAAACAATATCCATCTTTCTGAATCATAAATATATATTATATATGTATATATTTATAATTATCTCATGGAGGCTATAATACCGCATTTGACAAAACAAACAAAAATATCTAAAAGATCCATTAGCAACATAATACTTTAATGGTTTTTCTACATCACCATTTATATTCGAAAAATAAAAAAAAAAAAATGTAAATGCGCGCCAGCAACTCATCAAAACCATCAAACCATCAAACCATCAAATTATTTTTCGGATACCTACTTTTAAATTTATTCAATTTTAAACAATAAAAACCACAGGTAAATTATATTAAATCGATCGATTAACATTAACGCATTATTTATTCAACTAATAATTTATTAAATAAAATTTATCGAAATATTTATTAAAAAAAAAAAAAAACAAAATTTCATAGACGACATATATCGCCACCAATCAACTTGTTAACTCTTTCCCTCTAAAACTGTGAACTGAAAATTCACTTTTAATCAAATTATTTTAAAAAGAATACATTTCTGTATTTAGTATAAATATATAGCGCGACCTAAACATTTTATCAAAAGTTCTCTCATTTATTAAAACAAACGACTCAATAAATTTTACTTTGCCTGATAACAACAAACAAAGAATGAGATGAAGACAAAGTAAAAGGAAAACATAAACTCATGCACAGAAGATTGTAGGCCCCCTAAAAATGAAAATAAAAAAAAAAAAACCACAGGAAAAGGTATTACCATATAATTAATTATAAATATTTTCATAAAGTAGAATTAAAAAAAAAAAAAAAAAAATGAATCAAGAAAGAATGGTGAAGAGAAAAAAAAGCGGAAAAAAAAATT
This sequence comes from Catotricha subobsoleta, assembly GCA_011634745.2. NCBI lineage: Eukaryota > Metazoa > Arthropoda > Insecta > Diptera > Cecidomyiidae > Catotricha > Catotricha subobsoleta. The sequence continues at coordinate 24,483 of JAABKK020060397.1, forward strand.
AAAACCATAAAAAGTTTGTTTTTTCTCTTATGCTTTATTGTTAAGGTGGATCGACGAATCCATTAAATTAAAATATAAAATTAATGCATCAATGGTTTCTGGTTGGCTCATTCTTTTCAATTTTATTTAGGAGAGGTGTATGCCACCTCTAATGTTTATAAGTATTGAATGGAGAGGTGTATATTTTGTAAATCGATATTTTGATGTCAAAATCGTCAGCAGTCAAAAAATGCTTCCTTTTCTTCTTTCTCTTATTACATTTACACCAAAGCCATAGTCCGTTCTTTATGTTCGTTTAATGTTAATTTAGGAGCGATGAAAAAAAATAATAAAATAAAATTATATATTTTCTACAAGTTAATCCGCTTAAATCATAATAATAATAAAATAATAATAACTTGAATTCTCATCTTATATTCTTATACCAACTTACGTCTGTCTAAGATGATAATCACGAGCAATATATATTTATTTTTTTGTATTTTTTGTTGTTATTCTTATTAAATTTTTTTCCTCGATGGTGGTCGAGTTGTAATAATAATTATAGGATGAGTGTTATTCATTTGCGTTTTTTTTTTTTTTTTTTTTTGTTATTTTTTAAAATTAATTATAACCACGCATAAAGTCTATGATATGGTGTATAAGTTTATAAACAGCTATTTTGCGCATGTTTCCAACTTGATCTGAGCATAAGAATGGATTTAGTTTTTAGAACTTATCAACCTACATTTCTTGTTAATACAAAACTTTAACATAAACATATTTCAATCAATGGCTTTGTCTTGACTTAATACCGACACCATATTTAATATGAATTGCGCATGCTCAGCTGTGCTCAATCATTTCAATATGATATTTAAGATGTTTTATATTTAAACATGAAAATTCAGAGCAATAATTCAATTTTATATTGTACATGTAATATAAGTATCCATTATTGTCCATATATAAATTTCATAAAAAACTATAAAACATCATTTGATAAAATATTATGATGATGAAAAACATGTATCCATGTTATAATACTACCGTGTTGTGGTATTTTTATTATTTTCATTTTTATACAATCTCTTGCTTAGTGCTAGATAGAATGTTATGTTTTTAGCATTGAAATACGCCTTATACTTAAATACCATTCAGTTCCAAATGCTGCATATATAACTTAACCCATTGCATTGTGTGGACGATCTATCGCTGAAATCGTGAATGTCTATAAAGTATTATTATATCTAACAGCGTGTAATGTCTGTATATAAATATAATTTTTATGTAACATTAATCCCCAGCATTAAGCTTAAAGGCCGGATGTTTCTGTATGTGGTTTCAGTTCAGTTTTAAACAAAAAAAAAAAAGAAGAAGCAAACATTGTAGAGTTGTTGGTACAAAAAAAAAAACAAAAAAAACAGTGTATTTACTGGTGTTTTTTTTTTCTTGATCCTTTTAAACGATAAAAAATAATTTTTCTATCACTTTTTTTTATGATTCGTCTATGTTTACTCTTTTGCGTTGAATAAGAAGATTAGTCTATGACTCAATGAGTAATGTTTTTATTTTATTTGTTTGTTTGTTGGTTTTTTATTTTATTAGAAATTTGAAATAGTAACAACAATAAAGATTTAGTGGCTATTTTTATCTACATACTAATACTTAAACTCGTTTTGTTCTTATAATTTTTATTAAGCGGAAAATAGAGGAAGAGGTACATGGAAGTTGTTTATTGCTGGTATGCATGAATTGAATAGTGTAATTGATATGCGAGATGTAAGTCAGGTTTTGATTTTTTAACTTTTCTTTTCTGCATACATCAAAAATGGTAGAAAACTATATCCATCTTGTCGGAAATTAAAAGAAATAAAACACATTTGAAAAGAATCGTATAATTCTGATATGATCGATATAGTCTTCTTCTACCCATTTTGAAAATTTAAGGAAACGTAGAAAATCTAACCCCGTAGT